>OX454332.1:74261530-74382643 GCA_949716465.1 Chalcosyrphus nemorum
AAACGGCAGAATGTATTCAAAATGTTTGGTTCAGAATACACGGCAACAAACCACGGAACACTATTTTTCTCAAGATCGCGTGACAGAGCAATTCGTAAGTGATTTTGGCATAACAGGACTCGATTCCAAAGGTGTCTATTTTTTGCTTGTCAAATGCCCGAAACAGAGTGGAACAACACAAAACAGAAGAGAATCCAGAAAATCTTGAAATGCTTATTCCCAAAAGAATATCGCCGCTGTGGCTGAGGATGTGGTGGATGAGCTTCTACCTTCGATCAGATGATGATACAGTCATAACCAACGAGTACATACTATTGTAAATTGCTAAATTGGGAGTGAATAACACGTAAAACTCATGCGATTATGAACAATTTGAATAAATTTTGGATGTATTTGCCTGCCTACTGTCTCGTTTTGGCCTGCAAGAATCACCCGAGTTCACTGCTCAGGCCTCACGGAGAAAAAACCACAGACTCAGCTTGTTCTCAATAAGAATATCCGACAAGAGTGAGAGTACATATTTACATATCTCCTGAACTTCCAGAAACGGGGTAAAAAAAAAAGTCCTCATAATCAACAAGAACCACATTTGTATGTATCCACCAACAACACTTTACATCTGCATATAGGGAACCATTAGCCTTAACCATTTCTCGGTCTGATCACAGTAACACAATTAAACTTTCAGAAAGCACTTAGAATACTTCAACTTGAATAAGAAAATAATACTGTGAACTACGAACGAATGCAAAAATCACATACAAATCTCTCCAGTCGAATTGGGTACTATCCATGGATAACAAATACTGCAGCCCAATACCACCTGAGTTTCAACTACCACTACACCAACTCTTTCCTGTCCTGTACATCAGTAAAATGGTATTCCGGAACTATTTAAATTACCACTAAACCAACTGATCAACCCCATACTATCAAACTGGGTAGAATGTTAGCTCAATATGAGACATGGGTAAGGTCAGAACCGGGTGACTGCATATGCCAGACAGTTTTACTATTAAGAGTTGCTAGCTCGATTATTCTAAGTATATGTTGTCTTAACGGCGCGATCGAATGTAGAAACACGGAAAAACTGTCGGCAACATACAGCCTATTCGCCATAAGAATGATATGCGAGAGAACCACGACCCATTCAAGAAGAATGTATGGGAGATTGGATAGCATGATTATAGAACAAAAAGTAGATAGTTCGAGCTGATCATTACCATCCAACTGAGGACTATAACTACCGCCAGTCCCAACCCTATCATGGCTGCTATCGCATATACATATTTATGAAATTTGAACACAATAGCTGGACTCTCTGAGTCGATTGTCTAGAAGAAGACATAGAATCATCCAAATCGTTCTAATGTTGGCAAGTGCGGGGCACGTGCATAGGAGGTGAATAATGGTCCCCTCTTCTTTTTCTTATCTACAGCTTCTGCAGAAGTCATTGAAGCGGATGCCCAGTCTTTGAGCAGGCCTTCCTACAGCACAGTATCCGTTGAGGGTGTTGCTTGATGATTAAAGGGACTAAATCATCTAGCCAGTGGATATTAGCTGTAGCTCCCTTTGAGAGTGAGGTATCGAGAGAATAAAAACAATAACAAACCTGGATTCCAATCCCTTCACTCTTGTCTTCAATGTTCTTCATATTGTAAGTGGAGGTTGTATATAGATTATACGGCCACTTTCTTGACAAATAGCAGTGCATTTTGTTTGTAATTTGCAGACACCGATTGCGATCGCAATCACAGCGAATAAATCACAGTGTTTTTTTTTTGCCTTTTTCTACAGAAGGTACATCAAAACAGTTGGACTAGAGAAGGTACTCTAACTTGATCAGTATACAGTTCTACTTCTTCTTGCTTCAAGACTGAAATGGAACTAGGCTTTGAACTCGACTCAATGATTTTTAATGGAAATCCACTGACAGTTTGACTCCATAAAGATATTCGGGCTGAGAAACAAATGCTATAAAAAAAATTATTCAAGTTGTAAGCAATTGTATTCCTCGTCGTCGTGAATGAGTGTGCTCTGGTGGAGAAATAAAGAAGGTGACCCAATGTAGCTCGCGGTTCCAAAAATTACATTCTTTTCTGTATAACTAGATTGAGAACGATCACGTAAAAGAATTACAGTATCGACCCAGTTCAACACAAGAAGCCAATCCCTTTTTCTGGAAGCCCTCACCTATGAAGCACATTTGCCCTGATAATAAATCACAAGCAATATAGTTGAATCGCACATAGCGACACAGTCACGCATCATAGCAGAGAGAAAGAAAGAAAACCAACTGATAGATCAGCCAGACAATCAGAAGCCAGTGTGACAATTCAATCCTCCGGCGTCTGTCTCCCTTAAGAGTACGCAGTAGCACACAATGGGATTGGATATGAAGAAGCACCCACTAGCGGCTATCACCGTTTATCCATCTAAGCCACTACTCGCAGTGGTATCAATAACCAACTGTGGGTTGGTATTACAATTTCCAGTGCAGTGGGCCGTTAGTTGGCAACTAGCGAAGCCCATCCAACAACGACAACTAACTGTATCAGTAACCGAATTGAATAACATGCACCAAATCACCCATTTCCAATGTTCTGCATCTCTGATTTCTCAGAGCGAGCCGCAGAGACTCTCTCGGCAGCGGCGGCGGCGGGAGGATAGCAATGCTTCTGCGACTTTTTCTAGTCACGTTGACTGATACACGCGCGCAGTAGATCGAGAAAAGAAAATTGTCAATGAAAAAGGGAGAGAACGGATTATCAACTCTTTTTTTTTTTCCTTTGTGTCTAATTCGCATGAGTGGTTTGGATATGCGGTACAGAATGGACTTTCAGAAAGCCTCCACTGATCCTCAAGAGGTCCCTCTCTAATAGGACGGGTTCCACCCAGATGAATTGCACCTAAGCTTCCCAATATACTCGTCGAACTGATTTATGGCCCTCAGATTCCTTCAGCCATAAACCATTGAATTTGTCTTCTAACAAACGAGGAAGTGCGTGCATCCGCTGCAAGCAAACAGACCCCAACGATGTACCCGCTGACAGTTAACATCGATAGACATCAAACGATATATATCCATGAACATCAACTCCAAGTAGATTCCAATTAAATGTAGAACTCTTTTCATTTAACACCAGCAACAGCAGTGCAGTGCTGCTTCACTGCATTTCACTGCACACAGATCCGTTGGTGGATATTGTTTGTATCTGCAAGATAAGATCCGTATCTATAGTACTTTAGAGAAAGAGCGAAAGAGAGATCAACCTCCGGCAGAAGGCTGTACGGATGATAACGACGATCTTATCTCAAGCGCCACAGATATGTACAGTCGTGCGATCTTGACTTTAGCCGAAGCGAGCGATCAATGTGCGATTCTATCGATTTGTTTGCCTAATGCAGTCGTTGTGGTGATCTCGATCTCCCGCGCGATTTGCTTGGATGGCGGTACAATCGAATCGGTGTTGAAATTAATATCTACCCGATGATGAAGATCACTGCCACGGAACTGACCAGCAGAGCAACGTGAGAAGCTGGGAATACCCAATGTCTCTGTGTGTGTTTGTGTGTTGTGTGAGGCGTTTTGGGGTTGACTTGGTGAAAAGTTATTCGATTTAGGATTGATTTATGGCGGGCAGAATCGCGGAATCGATTATCGGCTGGCAGTTGCGACCGACAGGACAGGGAGTAGCGCAATTCGCAATTCGCAATTCGTGGGAAATGTGTGTCCTTTCGATGGGTTTTTGGAATGTGTTAGATCATGTGCTGCCTCTTGACCTTTTGGTAATTGGATATGTAATAGATCATGGCAGGTATTGATTTCAAAGTGAATAAGCTTGTGTGCCTTTAGATTCTCACAAGGGTTTTGGAATTGAGTTGGTTATAGCTGACATTTTCGGTTTCGTGAAATTAGGAAAGTTTGTGGGTACACGTTCGTAGGCTAGGGGCTAGACTTATTGTACTGGAAGGGCAATGGATGTATTTTGTCTGAAAGAAGCTATTTATTGCACTACAAAGGATTTCCAGCGCGTGGTTCTATGAGTTGCGACATATGAATTTTAGTATGCTCTGCGTATTCCCTTCGACCACAGGCATATGACTGAGGAGGAACAACGGATAGGGCAGAACAATTCTAATTCTCCATGCCATGAAGCATGTGTACAATATAAACTCCCCGATTTATTCCATACATGTACTTTTACTCTTGCATTTTGACAGAAGAACTGAGCAAAACCATACCTCGATCAATAAAAAGATCCTTGCAAAAAGACTAAAGCCAGAGAGCTGAGATACTTAAGATTTTAGCTCCTATGAAGGTGACCGAACCTTAATAAGAGGAACATAGGAGCTACCAAGTTTTTTGGTTTGAGCGATACAAGTACCATTCACGATCACCAGCTGTTGCTTCAAGAACCATACTGCCGTCCATTAAAGAGTTTAGCTGGAGAAAGACCTTGGGACCTTGGAAAGGTTTGTTGACTTTTTAAGACCTAAAATGTAGTTCTTTAAGCCTGACAGCTTCTTTATAACTCTCGTTAGGAATAAATACACACATTCATATCTATAAGGATCGTTTTGGTGATCATATCAGCAGCGGCATCGTCATGACTATCGAGGAAACAGAAGTTAAAAAGACCGTCCAGTTGGCTTTCTAGTAGCGGGGAACACATTAGAGGATTTTTTGCTTTCCTAAGTTTCGGTAGGTTAAAAACAGCCGATTCTTCAAAATAAATTCACAGAAGAAGGCCGACAAGAAAAGCAAGGAAGCTTCATATAGCTTCATCATATCCCGCTCTACGTTCTCAGGCGTGAAGCATGGAAACTAGCCACGAGAAAGGCGAACCTAAGAAGAGACAATATTGCGAGACAACTACGGCCATCCTTCGAAAAAGCAAGGACCAAGGAAGACTGAGAGGATGCGGCGATAAGGAAGATGTAGAGGGCACCACCCACTTTTTCGCCCAGTGCCCTGGACTCCAACGTTCCAAAAACAAACTCCTCGGTAAACACTTCTTTCAAAATCTATGAGTACTCTCTAATGTCAACATCGACAAGTTTACTCTGAAAATAAGTAAGTACCTCACAAAGTAGTTCTTAGATATTATATGGCTCAAATGGACAAGAGAATCCCTTTCTTCCCCCTATGGGTAATACAATAGATCAGCTCTGATACTCAAGTCAGAGCAGCGCGCCTAACCTAACCTAAGGGCAGCCGCAAAAGTTTATAGGCAATAAGGATAAATAGCTTTGCTTTTAGGGTATTTAATGATCTATAAATTTTGTCTTTATGGTTCGAGCAGACCTTGAAAATAAAAGGAAAGATCATCGTTAACCTCGCAATGGCTTAAGTACAAATAGATACGAAGCTACACATTTTCAAACTTGTTTACAAAATAATTTACGGAGCAAAGAAACAGCAAAATTGTATACATATTTCGAAAAGAAGAAAATATAATTTGCTTACCTTACTTATTGTGACGCCCACTGAAGTTTCCAAGCTTTAGAGCTCTCGTGCCACTCGCGAACACAATTCACACAAAATGCTTACCAAGAGAAGAAAAAAACCGAAATTTAGGACATATTTTCGCGAAAATTAACACTGAAAGGGATTTTTTTTTCTAAAATATATCTACTCTGCTTTTATAAGGAACACTATTAGAACTTTGATATAAGGAAAACACGGCAGGCTTATAAAACAAAGGAATTTCTTACAAATGAAGGGGATTTTTTGAACACATTTTTCTTGAGACCGAATCACTTCACACTTCCCTTGATACACTGAAACAAAGAATATGGACTAACTTGAAGAGAGATAGGAATTTTTCGAACGATTTTTTAAACGAGATTTAGGTTTAATAACCGCAGATGCGCACACTTTTCACATATTTTTCACGTGAAAGGGGATTTTTAGGAATACGAAACCGGATTGACACTTAGAAATTAAGATAAATGCGGAACTACTTTTCTTATAGAGAAAGATGAAAACGAAGGGAAAAAGGCGAAGGGCTTTTATTTATATATTTTTTTTTAAATACGCGGACTCTATTGCTACACTTCAGTGGACGTAGGCTTGAGAGATTTTGATGAGGTCTCTTGTATGACCCGAGCTGGGAAATAGAAAGAAAAAAACTAAATTAGTGTGTACTACTTGAATGTTGAAATATCTTAGAGAATATAATATAAGGTATGAGCAATTAATAAAGTTGGTACATGATTGGGTCCATGTCCAAGTGATCTCAATTTTTTTTTTTACGGAAGTCAAGGTTTGATTAGGCTGAGTAAAAGTCTAGGACCTGAATATAACTTTCGAGATACACTTAATTGATTGTGTGATCTTATCAGCTGAAATCTAGTTAATTAATAAAAATACAAAGCTCTAGCTGAAGAGGAGGTGAGATAGCAAAGGATGATGTAAAGCCTTCAGTCTCAACCGTGCTATAACAAGACATTTGCATAAAATATGGTAAACTGTTTCAGAGTCTTCAAGATGAAAGCAATTGAGAAAGAACTGTACAGCTATGAAGTCTTAATTGCTCATGGAAATGATGTGTTCTGATCTTTTCTTTATCTAGTTAGTTTGCAAACTGCAGAATGGTTCAGTGCCAAGAAACAGAAGAGGAACAGGCTTCCAAGATAGCAATTTCGTAAGCAGCATCGTTCCCAGGAATCCTGCGATTGGGTGAGAGAGCACCTGATTAACAACTGAGTTGCGGCGAAACACTAGAGAAGGTCAACGCCGATAGGCTGTAGCCAAGCTAAAATTACTATTAAAATGCCGCTCTATACTCACAGAAAAGGTCTAGGCCTGGAGCGATAAAACGCTGAAATGGGTGGTAGCGCTATCTACAGGTCATGGAAATTTCAGGCATCAACTTAATAAGATGTGTCTTCATGAGGATGATACCTGTGAACTATGTATGCCTAGAGGAGACGGCCGGCGGCACATACTCGTATATTGCACCAATGTCCGGCATTAGCTAGCAGAAGAACAGAGCTCTTAGAGGGTCACTGGGTGGAAAGCCAGAACATGAACAAAATTAAAGTTAAATAGATGCTTGAGTTAACAAGAAGAATCATCACATCCCAGCGAACATCAAGTTCTACTGTTAGTAGAAACATGCTAATCTCAGAAGATCTAGAAAGCCTTCGAATCACTTTAAACGAGCCCTAAAAGAAAATGTAAAGGACTTCCTCTTGTGAAATGCTCAGACTTTAGACTGCTGCAGCAAAAATAACTCTTCTGCGACAGGCCCAATACTGCCATCTAACGACGATTAGAGCCCACAAGAAGGACTTGTTCCACTACTTGTGTAGAACTTAGTCGATCTGCAAAACACAGATTCAAAGCAACACTCTGTAGGGTCATTCTCAAATTGTCAAATTGTCAATCCTTATGAAGAGCTCAGTTTCACACTTACAATTCCTGTAATTTATTCATGTGTCCACTAGATGCAATTGCAATTTTGTTCACTTCATTACGAGTACAGGGACACATTTTCTGCGTAAAAATATACATTTCAAAGAATCAATGGCATTGGTTTTGCCCACCCGCTGACAGATAGTTCAGTGAACGTTTGCTGTCGCGAAAAATTTAAATGCAAAACTCATTTTTGTGGTTGCGATAGGCGATAGGTATTGACCACCTGATCACCACTTGACCACACTCAATGTGAAAAGGTGTGAGGAACGCTTTGTACACTCGTACCGCCGCCGCTGCCGCATCCAAAAGGTGTCAAGTGTGTTTCTTCTCTTGCTTACTTTCCACCGCGACACGTCTCCATCGGTTCTACACTAACCATCGCATCGATTCGCACTTGGAAGACCTACCACTTGGAGTAGCAGCAGTGGCTATCTAGTGGTACCTCAAGGGCAAGTCGCAGTGTTCTGGTCCGCCGCCGCCACCGCTAAGATGATGGACATACCACACAATGCCGCCTTTAGGCCAATCGTGTCTTGTGGATTGCAATCGGGTGGCGTTCGTCTCGAGCGGCGAATATGTACAAAAATGACAAAGTTCTAATCGCCCAGGGTGGCATTTCGTATCTCACACTCTGAGCACATAATTAAAATGGACTTTTATGTGCCCGATGGCGAAGAGACACCTGCGGCGGCTAGTTCTACTAGAAAGTGAAACTCTGCATGCACAACAGGGCGAGTAGTTGGAATTTGTTTGCCATTGAGTGGGGTTTTGAAGAGTTTTTTAAAAGAGACAATGAACCTAGTTGAACCTTAGGTTACATCAAGCACTAATCATAACTGCTTAATAAGTTGCATGACATTTTCTGCTGAGACTATGACCTTACATAACAAGAAATGATTTTTTTAATAAAATAAACATGCAAATCGCGTGTTCTACTCTCGAAACGGATTACCGAATAAAAGGGAAGTCACATGCGATTTGCATAAACTTCAGGCGGAAAAAAAAATCAACAAGACAAACCTGCAACTGGTACTGCGCTGAACATTACGGAATGTTGCATGAGAGATGCAATGATCGCGATAATTAACGCGAAATTCTCTCTCACTCTGGCCTCTGGCAACCAGAGACAACTTATTTATGCAACCAACCAACTACCAGCCAACGGATCACTTCATTTTCGGGATCGAGAGTGAAAACCATTTCGCTACCGCTATGGCTTTAGACAAAAACCCAGTCGTTGACATTTGAATCACAGATCGCTGATAAATTGAATTGAATTAAATTGTTTTGTTGGAACGCTCAAATGGGAGAGTTAGCTCTAGAGTAGGAAATGCAAAGGCTAAGAAAGATAATCCTTAATGCTTAAATAGTAAAAGTAAAATACGGTCCACGGATAGAGGAATTCTTCTCAGAAAGATGACACTTTAGCGCTTTGCTATGATCTAATACTAGTCACCAACGACTGCCTATGCCATGTGTTAAGCCTTTAAAAACATGCTTGAGACACACGGTCTGTAGGCGAAACATTCCGTTCACGAACGAATCGTTCATTTAATTCGAAGCACTTTGACTGCCTTTATAAATCAAATCAATTATGACATCTTACGCAGATGAACTGAGCGTAATTTTAAGTAAGCTAGACAAAGCCCAGGAATACATAAATAGTGGGATCAATTTCGAGATATATTCTAGTTTCGCTTTCGAAACTCTGATGAGTAAAAATCAGGTATCGAGAGATAAAGAAGTCACCATCCTTCTAAGGCAGTATAACATCATATGCGGTGTCCCCCAGGGCTCTGTACTAGCTTCTCTACTATGGAATCTGATGTATGACGAAAATAAATTGGCTACACTGACGATATAGCGATCGTTGTAGTTGGCAAACTTCTTGGAGAGTTAGAGCATGAATGCAATGAAGCCATCGGGATGGTACAGGATTGGCAAGTAAGCATGGATCTATGACTAGCAGAGGAAAATACGACAGGACAACGATACCAACAGCAATGCGTTGAAGTGCTGAGATTGAGGTACCATAGACGTTTAAAGGCATACCTCCAAATTTGGGCATGGAAACAACCCTTATTGTCCAATGTGAACAGAAACAGTGAAAAACGTAGAACACATATCCCACTGTCCATGATGTCATCAAGTCCGTAATCGAACAAAGCGAACATACTCCAGTTTGGATTTAGCCCCAGAGAACATTACCAGATTGAATCTCCCCACACAAGAAGCTTGGGAAGCAGAAAGTAAACCGTGGCTAGCATCTGGAAGAAAAACGAAGACAGCAACAACAAAGATGGTGAGTTGGACCTTACTGAGTCTCTGGACGATTCCCATTTCCCAACGCGAAAAAACTACTCTTTTTGATAAGGTATGTTGGTGTTAACGAATAGAAAATACTCTCAAACTCTAAAGTTAAGGCGCGTGTCCACTTGAGAGCACTTTCGCTAGTAAATTTGCGCGAGTCATGATCGCGACTAGCTTCTCTCTTAATACGAACATTGTTTGAAAATTGCAAGTTGATCTCCGGGAGTAAAATATCGTCTATCCAACTCTTTAAAAGTTTTAAAGCTGAGAATAGTAAACCAGCTCTCTGCAAGTTGCTCTCAGGCCCGTGTCCACTTATGAAATTTCTCTCGAGAGTGGCTTGAGAGCTACTCGCCCAAATTTTACTCTCAAGTGGACAAGCACCTTAAGAGAAAGAATAAATATCTTTTTGGCAACTCATGTTATGTTACGATGTTTTACAATGTTTTCTTCTATAAAGTGTTACAACGTATTGCTAGTCCAACTTTGCTGGTATCCAAGACTGGATTCAACCAGAGTCTGAGCCAGTCTTCCAAGCGGAAATTTTTACAATTCTAAAGGCTGCAAGCCACATCGATGGGAATAGGTGAAAGGATGATAGTATCTGTGTCAGTAGTGATTGTCAAGCTGCGATTAAAGCTTAGCTCAAACCTTTAACCACTTCCAAACGAGTTGGTGAATACAAGAGTTCTTTGAACAGCGTTGTATGATGCACTTTTTTTGGGTGACTACTAGACTACGCTCAACGGATAATTTTAGGCTCCAAACCTGCATTTGGTTTCTGCAACCACGATTGAGGTTTCTATTGATGACAGGGAACACTATTCTGCGGGGCATATCTCTCAAAATACATAAAAAAAGTTAAATTCGCTGGTGTTTCCGCGATTAAACGTATACTTCTTGCGAACTGTCAAATTTTATACACATTCCACAGATGTGGAACACAATCCACAATCGCAAGAGTTTAGCCTCACAATTCTTTTGTTCTTTGGTAAATGACAAATGAAATTCGCTAACTACAGCGACAAAATAAGAAAGCTACTGTCAATGAAATGTCAAAATATGCGTACATTCGTTTGTTCGTATTGGCAGTTCGCTAAGCTATTATTATAATTACGGTGTAGGTACTTTGCTTTTGCTAAGTTTGGTAAAGCGCAATTTCACCTGTGAATCGACATATTCCGTGGAAAATGTTGTTTTATTCAGATGTTTGTAACCTCTCAGGGGATCTTTCAATTAACATTTCGAATGGATAAAGAATTTTCCTATGATAATTTACCTCCTCTGCAACCATACAACTATAATTACACACATAACTTCTCGGTTAACTATTATATCAACCGGAAGATCCTGTTCCCTGTCGCAATTGAAAGATTGCACTAGATTTGGTGTCCCAATCATGAGAACGATGTCGAATGTAACATGGAGTGCGCGCTCCAATTTTCTCGGGCAAAAATTTACGAGATCATAATTACTCGAACTTAATTGCAGCTCAAAGTTTTAACAGTCGATCAGTCGATCGAATAGAATCGTAACTACACCGGATCCGGTTTAAACGTACTTTGGCACACACTTGTATCCAGTTGGGAATTTTTTTTTTTTTTGTTTTGGGATAAAAATCAAAAGCGCTGCAAGATATGGAGCAACATACAGTGGTTGCAGCGATTACACGATCGAAACAACCGATCGACGACCGAATGCGACATGGTACTTGGATTTTATGGTGACAGAAAGTCATTCGATTAATGAGAGATTTATGATCAGAAGGAGATTGGTTGAAAATTTGGTAACCATTTACTTTCTGGTAGAAATAAATCTAAGCTTAGGGCAGCGCTTAAGATAGGTGCCCACACACTCGTGAGTACTATTCAGTTACAATAATTTTTCTGTACAAAAAGTTGTGAATTTGAATGACTAAAACTTGGTTTGGATGAGAGGACACCCACTATAGGCTGCTTGACAAGACTGGAAAATACATAAGTCTCTTCAGATTACAGAAGGAAGGACATGTTCCTTCTATTATTCTTCTTTTAATTAATTTTCATTATCCATTTCTTCACCGAAGGTTCCTTAATACCGGCAAATCCTTCCAATCCGACATTTCTATCTTTAATTAGCGTGTTGCATAATAAAGTGAAGAAAATCTGTCCAAAGCCAGTGGTCCGTCGGATGCTAATTTTTGTACCGCGGTTAATGAGATAGTTAAAGGCTTCTGACATGTCTATCGATGAGAAACTCTTTGCCAATTGCTTCCGTGAAAAAGAAGAGTCCATTAGTTGTTGATGTTTATAGCTTTGGTGCGGTTAATACAAGTTTGAGCTGTGGAATCCAAAGAGTGTGGTATATGCGAAAATGTTAAGCCTGGTGGGTTGTTCAACTTTAATATGGAATTACTTTTACAATGTTTACGTTTTTATCATTATAATGCTATGAATGGCGAAATGATTGCTTGAGTTAGGTTTTTCTTCTATAATAAGGGCCGCGGAAATACATAAAGCCCGTGGTAAGTATATTCTCTTTTAAGGACAACAATACCCGCAGCGATGCACATTCGTCTTGAATCTTAGTAAATTATAGCTTTTTGGAAATGGTTCAGGCAGCGCAAAAGATATTAACTCTTTTGTTTATAAATAGTGTCTTATGGTACCTATCGTAATTAAGGCATTTCCAAAGCAAAGAGAAGCAGAGTATGCGCCACTGTCAACTGATGAACGGAGATTAAGAAACGTGTTGGTTCTAACAAGAGCCCTAAAAGAAAATTTAATAAGAAAAGGACAGTTTATCGCCAGAAGTTTTAAAAAGTCATTAAAAGTGCAGAGTCCCATCTGGACCAGCTAACGCCCATTCAGGGAGGAGCGTAGGAAGTACTATATCAAAAGGAGAGTTCCAGCGCATTCTCAGAAAGCTCTCAAATCAGCTCTGGATTAAATGCTCTGCGAGGACCAGACAACTTCCCCAAATTTCCTGAAGGCGGCCTTGAAAACCAGGCCAAACCAGGATATAGTCTCCATTGAGTCACTCACCAAGATTGATCCGGGACTACAAGTTCTCAAGAAATAAAGACTTGAAGATTGAACTCTAGCACACAAAGAAACAAGCAACCAAAGGCCAATTGATCATGGTAAGGATTGACGAAGAATTGCTTTCTTTGCTATTTACACTCGGGAGCAAATCACCTTATAGCTTTTGCCAAATAAGATTTGTAATCACTTTCTTCCGCGAAAAGCTAAATGAAGGTACTCCATGCCAACTTTCAACTGGCAACCGCTGTGTCCATCTCAAGCAAGGCAGGGAAATAGATATTGTCTTGACAATATGTCAACAGGGTGGGGGTGTAAACTGTACTGTGGCGTTAAATACCTTAAAATCATTTTTATACCTGCTACTCTAAAGATAAAGAAAGACATATAAAAATGCTTCAATCGTGTGATACCCTATCCCTTTTCCATTTATAGCTCCTTTTTCCGCCAAAATCCTTCTTTGAAAAACTCGAATTCTCTCTAAAAGTGGGCGTGGTAGTGGGCGGATTTAGAAAATGTTTCAACAAATATTAACTTTTGCTCTTAAGAAGTGATATTATTTTGATGAAATTGCCGATAAAGAGTTTTTTTAAGAGGAACGCCCCTAAAATAAGGGCGTGACCATACACAATGTTTGGGAGATATGTAGACTAAAGAAATATCTACATATTTGCTTCTGTAAGTTTTGTCAAGTTTCATGTAAAATTAATGATTTTTCGAAAAGTGAAGGATTTTGAAAATGTGTACACTTGTTCTGTCCCGATGTCCAAAGACTTCGTATACAAAATTTCATTATCCTAGCTCAAAATTGGAGGCCGGAAAACTGGTGACTGATAGACGGACAGACGGACGGACATGGCTCAATCGAGTCGGCTATTGATACTGATCATTTATATACATGTATACTTTTTTGTGTCTGCCTGTAATATTTCTCTATGTTACAAACTATGTGTCGAACTTAATATACCCTTAGGATTGGGTGTAAAAATATTGAAAATGTCAAACAGAAAGCATCTTATCATCCTGTGGGTATTACGAGCAGGCACAATATGGTTAAGTATTGAACTAAATCTCGATAGGTATACGATTATCAATAAGATGGGTTAGAATTCGAGAAAAAACTACTTGACGACTAAGCTAAGGCTGCAACATACATCAACTAGCGTTTCTATAAGCTGCAACCTGCATCGGCAAAAAGAAAGAAAGAGACGAAACGTGTAGATGCATAATTTGAAATGGCGGCCAGCGACAGCGATAATGTTTTCCTCCCTACTGTGAGGAAATTACCACACCACCACCTTCAGTGGGAAATTTTTGTAAAGTGACGTAGGTAATGTCCCACTGGAAGTAAAAAATCACGCCACCACTCAATCCCAATGCATCGAAGAAATTAGGCTTTAGCCTGTCGAAGAAGTCATCGCTCCGCTTCATTGCATGCAGGCGCCTGGAGCTTACATTTATTTTCATTGATACAATGGCTAAATAACGCTCTACTTGCAATAAATACATATGTATGCATGTGTGGAGTTATTTTATAGTTGATGAAACTCATGAATTCATATAGAAAAAAACGTTCCTATGCAGAGAAATTGCCGGGGAGGAGTTTCCCTGCACCCCCTCGTATTATAATCTTAAAATATTCTTATTTTTGCTCAAAGGAATATGAATATTGTTTACAGATACAAGAACATTGAATAAATACGCAGTAAATTACCTTTCTTGATTCCCAAATTCAATTTTCTTGCGAAGAACACTCACAAAACACACCGCGACACCGACCGAATGAAATTACCGAGAAAAACCCGTAAAAATAGAATAAAACACTTTTGAAACCTAATAAGAATCATTTAAACCATTAAACGCAACAAGAAAAGCCCGAAAATTAACTGCAAATCGAATTTAAATTGAATAAAAAGTCGCCGTACAATTTTACTTGCACTTTTTCTTATAAATTCGAATAACTGTAATTCTGTGACTGTGACATATGCAATTGCAAGTACAACAATAAATGCCCAAATTTGGGCATTTACATGTTTGGCAGAAAAAAATAATCGTTACGTGGGTGTTAATTTTAAATTTGAATTCTTTTTAGTGGAAGTCGATCACTAACGAGAGGAATACATAATTATAAATATTGACGCCCACCTCTGGAATTCAAAATGTGCAACATAAAAAATACTCACTTCCTTTAAATTAATATTTTTCCGCCAGAAAATCTTTTCATTTCCTTCGATTTAACCATGTTCCACAACAATTTTCTCAGCAATGCCCCCAATTGTATGTTACTTGTCTCAACTTTTTCTACTACCCTTTACACAAACCACCACCCGTCCAGTTTGAGTGCATCTGCTACAATTTAATGGCAAATCCAATCAAATGTCAAACACTCAAAACAACGTCAAACTTCTACAAATTTTCTTCCACCGCTGGTCGTCTTCTTGAAATCGCTTCCAATTTTTGTTTGTTCGGCGCAACGAATCAAATTTTCTGTTGAATTTTTAAATTGGAATTCACTTTATCGAGGGACATAGGTGAAATGTCCATTCAACATGATACACCGCCAACCTACTCGAGGTGGCTCACCGAAGAGGTAGTCAAACTCATCGATATGGTCCGTAGCGATGAGGCAATCTACAATCCCAGACACAAGTACTACTTTTGCCGACCGTACGTGGAGAATTTCTGGAGAGAAGTTGACATCCGGTTGCGGAAGAATCGTAAGTTATTGGAACAACAAATGGATACTATAATTACTTGCTCTTATAGCTGGAGCAAGTCTGGCCAAGTGGACGAATCTAAGGATCTCGTTTCGACGGGAATACACCAACTACCAGGAGGAGAAAGTGCCGCCGTGCTGGTCGTACTTCGACAAGATGTTCTTCTTGCACCCTTACTTGAGAAAGTAAGTTTATTTTGTTGCGTTTTGATTGTTAAGATTATCCCTGAAATGCACTTGTCACTACTTTAAACAATAAGAAAAAGTTAAGGCAGATCTTGACTCGATTAGGAAGTCTCGGATGACTCATCTTTAGCTTAAGTGAATTTCAACCGCACCAAAATGCAAATTCATTTCTAAAAGTCTTGTATTTTAATAGTTTCGAGGCGTTAAACGTATGGCAAAGGATAAAAATGACTTTTCCGATGTCTGTCGCGAATCTATTCCTTCAAACATGGTTATTAGCCTACACCTCTATAGCCTTTCCAGCTTTCGTATTTTGGATATTAATTTTTTGTGTTTCGACTGATTAGATCCAGTTCACGGACAACAGGTCGTGCAGCAATGCAAGCTTAAGTTAATGAGTTCATTACATTTATTACTAATCGAAGTTTTTCATCCTTCTATATGTCATTAATTCACATGAATATGATGAATATGTTCGAGGATTTCACTGAATGCTATGAAATCTGAGCTTAATGTAGAAAACAAAGCTTGAATAATAAATCTTTATATGTTTATGAAGCGCTATGCTTCTTTTACATCATCGATTGATTCGTTTGCCTTTGAATCCGACCATCTCCGTGCGCCTTTCATGTTCAGTTCTTACTTTTCTGAACTGTGCAACTTTCATTACCTATTCGGGGAGCAAAATGTCTTATGAGGGAGCAAAACAAGGGTAAGATGTCTTGCAGGAATCACCCAAGAGTTTGCAATTTGAGGAAAAAGGAAAATGCTTCATCGAAAAGTGACGGACGGACCAAAGTGAACCTCAGCTATCTTCTTTGACCCAAAGATAGATGGCTGAAAGGAAGACTACACTGCGGTACAATGCTAATGCATTCAGAGTCGATACTTGTCCAGTGCCGGTAGTGCCTTTCATTACCCATTAGCATCCCATAGAAAGTCAAGGCTTAGCTTCTCGCGAGGGTACGTGTTATGCACGCTATATAGTATAGAAGTGACCTACAATTTTATGTCCTGTCCGAAGGGTAAAGCAATTGGAAGCTTCCTCATGTCAGTGCTACTCTTAATGTTTGTCCGACGCTCGCTTTGCCGTAAAAAAAACTTTGATTTTATTGTCCTGGTTTCGCAACCACTGAATTTAAACTTTTAAAATTAACGCCCCATTCATGATCACAGCGATCATCTACTACATTTTTCAGTTGGGCATTAACGTGCAACGACTTGTCTCAGCTTGAACGGTATTCGTACAAGTGTTTTTTGTTAAACCTCGTTCGTATGCATTCTCATATCTTTTCGTGAAATTTGTTAAATTTATTATATGTTCCGATTTGTAATTGTGTACATTTTTAAGACATGAGTTTTTTACGAGTGTTCGGCTCAAAATAGTGTTAAAACTCACGCGATTTGTGTATAGGAGAGTGTGCGAGAAATTTCCAAATAAAACATGGCTGCCGAATTATATGTAATCAAAAATAATTTAAACTTTACACTTTTGCAATCCTTTTACGGTTTTTCCACGTGTTATAGTGTATTAGACTAAAAAAAAAGGATTTGAATTGTTTCGGAAATGTTGCGATGCTTTGTGAAAAGCCTTTGAATTTCAAGCTGAGGTAAGTTTTATTGCACAATATATCTCGCAAATAAATACATACATATTTGAAGCCATTTTAAGCTAGCACCTATAGAAAATACATTCATTTATTATTCTCTTAATAAAAACAATAGGTTTGGTCCTACTTTAGCACTGTAGCTTCCTCATCGCTGCAGCCTCTGTAGAGCTCCTCTTCTTCTGTTAGGATCAGCTTTTCAATATGATCCCGCATAGTGTTGTTGTGTATTCACGCATGGGCCCATTAGCAGCTAACTCGCTGTCCTTCTCATTTGGGAAGGCTAAGGCAACACGTTTAGCTTTGAACTACTTCCGTTCTAAAATACTCTTCATAATTGGAAGGATTTTATTTTTTAAATGGCAAGCTAAAACTGTTGTAAGTTTTGCAGCAAAATTTATGCAGACAGTAGTCTGAAGTAGGTACACCACTATAGCGTAGCTTTTATCTGCATTGTAAGATGCAACGGTGTGAGGTTAAGTATTGCTCTTAGCGTTGCGGTCAGGTATTGGGTTGTTTGTAATGTAAATAAGGTGTATGTAGTAAAATTCGGAATTTCTCTAGTAAAAGTATTTATTACCTTTTATCCGCGCTTCGTCAATCTGTCACAGTCTTGTTTCATGAGTATATAATACCGGTTTTTTGAATAAGTGGTGAACAAGTGCATTTTCCCTTACATTTAATCAAGCTAATAACCAGATTTATATTGTACTAAATTCCATCCTATAAGCAAAAAACCATCAGGACCAAAGGATATTGACTCCCATCTTCAAGAAGCCCTGGCCTCAATTACAAGTATTAACTTCAAACCCCAGTCAACAAGCACAAACGTTAGCCCCGTCAATGATTACATGGACCACTACCTGTCCTACTGTGAAGATGATCCGCATCCTTCGCCAGGAATGGATGACATTATTGAAGAAGAAGAGGAAAACGAAGCCAGTTGCAGCAATGCAAATTTAATTAGAAACGAAATCAAGTCTGAATGTGAGACTGAAACCGACGAAAAGGATAACAGTCGCGATCATGCCGAATACAAGGATATCATTGTTGAGATATCAGATAACACAGAACCGTGTTCTACTGCGTCCGGGCTAAAACGGGACAATACGCACAGTGAAATTGGCAGCAGAAGTCTATTTAAGCGATGTCGCACTGAACCAGCAGGCAATTCCATAGCATTGCCGCCAAGTAATATTTCTCTAGTGAGGCCGCTAGCTATGGCACCAGCATCGCCTGAATTGACTGTTTTGCATCATTCCACGAGTTCTTCTCACGGCACAAACTCATTGAATCGTAGCACTGGTGGACCGGCAAGCCCGGCACGAATAAATGAATTCTGCGAGTGCAAAACAGATTCGGATGCAATGTTCTTGATGAGCATGCTTCCCGACATACGAAAGTTACGCGGCCGCGATCGAGGCAAAATTAAAATCGCCTTTCAAAATATTTTGCAAGAATACTTGTATCCCGATTAAATATTATATAGGCATAAAACTAATTAACTCAAGTTTGTTCTAAACTTTATGTAATGAAACAAAAGTGAATTGCAATAAATTTTTTTTTTCATTTCAAGTTTCGTGTTTTCTTTTTTAAGCAGATAAGTAAAAAAAGGAGAAACTCACGACATTTTAAACCCAATGTTGTTGGGAACTACTGGCCAATGTGACATGAAACGCAACGAATGTAAAAGGAGTCCTTTTAAAAGTAAGTTAGTTGGTGACATAAAAGCACCAAAGGGCGTGCATAAGAGAACTAAAACTTAATCTTAATGGAATAAAACTGGGAATAGAATACGGTGTCTAAGGCTCGCATCTACTGCAAGAATTCTAAAATACTGTCCCAGAGTAATCCGTTGAAAGGAACTTCTTTAGTCGGCATGGAGGAGGATGGTTCATAGAATCATAAGAACCATTTCTTTGAACTCTGGAGCAAAATTGACTGCATAAATGCAATGACTTAGGGTTACACTCGCAAAGGTTTCTCTATAGAATGCCAAATTCGCCAAGTTGTGTTCTGCGAAAGGCAGAATTGAATGACTCCTGCAAACTCTCACAGACAGCGGCGATATTTTCGGGAGATCTTTCGTTTTGTTGACGTACGGCGACAGTAAAATGGGCGAAGCGCAGTAAATGTTGCTCGAACAGAAGACCTATTTTCATAAGATTATCATTTGTATATGTTGTCGAACGCTATTACTCTTTATATCGATTTGGCAAAACTTACTAAATAAATGACAGTCAATATGACAAATATAGCCTCGATAATATGGTCGCAATCTCCTGTCAAAGTTCAGAAATCTCTATTGAAAAACAGATTATGTTTTTAAATGTGGCCCGCTGCCTTGCTTCAAACCAAAAAGTAAAAGAAGGTTCATGCCGCCTTCTCTTAGAAGATTATTCATTTGGGAATAGTTTGCAGCTTCTTTCTCCAAATGACTACATCCATACAGAAGCTACGATATACATATATTTCATTTAAAATAAAGAAGAAAGCCAAATACATATATTAAAATTGTATTTAATTTTTATTTAAAAAAATAAACACAAAATACATTTATTTTTTCAAGATATTAGTAGAAAATATGTGAGTTTAAAATAATTATAATAATAATAAAAAAAAAACATTTGTAAATATATAATAGCACTGAAATATATTTAGTACAAAAATGCTTATAATCAAATGCATCATTTGATTGTTTAAATTATGCTGCCATTGTTTCAAAATTTATAATTTCTTTTCTTAAAATTAAACTGAAATATGTTACAAAATACAGTTAAAGAAATATTATATTAAATATTGTATATCAAGTCAGGTTTTGTCTGCACCTCTTTGTTAAAAAAAAAATTATTTTGTAAAAAAAGTTCTAGTAGTATTTTAGGGCAATTAGTTGATAATATCATGGCGAAACTGTGTTCATAAGTGGTGAAGAACATTCATCAAAAGTTTGCAATTTGGCGTGGCTCCATATACGGCCCTGTGGCAACATCAGTCGTAAATAAGATTGAATCATCTTATTTGTAGGACATAGCACAGGTTTAGACTTGATCATATTATTTTACTCTTCACCCGCAAAAAAATATAAATATTTATCTCTCATCAAATAAGAACTAAGCTTATTGTCCAAAAAAAATAAGGAATGCGAATTTACTGGGATGAATTCTGCAAAGGAAGGAAGGCCAAAAGCAGCCTACCTATCCAATTTTGCTTTGCGTTTTTATCAAGGAAAAGTGAATGGAGATTTGCTCTGCATTAAGTTCTGTAAAGTTGTCAGAGATCTAAATATTAAGCCCGTGACCAAATAGGATCTTCAGCGCTTTAAGGGAGCCGGGAACTCCACACAACTTCGAAGCAAGCTAGATTTAATTCTTGTAAATGATATCATTAGACATTGATTGCCATCCGCAATTGTTTGACTTTCGCCAAGTCCTGTGCGGTTGGCTTTTGTTTGGTAGTCAAATTGGTTTGATTGATAAGTTGTCCATATGAAAATGAAGACTGAAGATCAACTTATAAAATTTGTTGTCAGAGATTGCATTGCGCCAAAGCAAAAAAATATAAATGCAGTTGACGTTCAGATTGGTCAAATATATCTTTCAACGGGCAAAGAGCCGTCTATCGCCTTGAAATTTGTGCTGAGCGTCTTGAAATAATGTGTAATGACTCTACATTCATTTGTGACTCTTTGCAATAGCATTCACAATTCTCTATTTAGACAAAGATAAAAACCAAAAGTTTTATTCTACTCTAACTTTTCTACTTTATACAATAAAAATAAAAAAAAGAAGCAATTAATGTTCCACTAACAGTTTATACTTTGGTGTTTTCATTGTGCTCGGTTAAGGTAGTATATTCCTTGTGCATATTACATTTAAGGTTAGACATTGACATCATTTTATTGGTTGAGTAGTTATTTGTTATATTCTAACGAAAAATATTTGTTTTAAACAAAAGGCACAAAATACAAAAGTCGATTAAATAAGTCAAATAGCAGGTTGTGTCTGGTCACAGCAATCTTTATGCTAAGCATTGGATTGTGTGAAAAAATAAACCAAAATCTTGTCTGTTGTGAAAATGTGTGGGATTATGTAGAAAAAGTAATATGTATAATAAAAATCCTAATCTATAGATGAATCTCATACTCCTTCATCGTTTCACTGAAATCATTCGTTCTCTACAATCTTTATCGCATTTACAAAAGAAGTTTTCTTACAAAATATTCATCTCTGCTTACAATTGATAGTTGTTTCTCTGTCTCGCTCTGGGCGAATTAACACCTGAAGATGAATTATTCTCGGTATCACCTAACACCGCTGAACTACAACAAAACCGACTGGTAGGGAGCCGTATGGCTCTTGTCAGATCGATTGTGTCACCATGCTGGCGCATTTCACGTTCTGTTGCCTTTTCCAGTTTCTGCCAATGTCGAACGGCTAATGTAAAAGCTTCGGTAACATTCGTTGCGGTTTTCGATGATGTTTCAATGAGGCTTGCAATTTGGAATTCATCGCACCATTGTTTGACTTCTTCTGGGGTGACTTGTCGATTCTGTTGATCTATATCGTTCTGAAAAAAGGAAATGGAAATTTAATTCTTTGTATGACTCAAGACAAGACTCTAAAAGGATGCTATACTTTTTTGGTAGCTAACAAGAATTAGTATGTGTTGAACTGCTATTTACTGCAGCGTTCCTCAAATGGTGGTATGCGAAGATAACTCTTGTGGTCCGCAGAGCTTTTAAAGATACCCAAAAGTAGGGACTCGAGAAAGAGAAAACGCAACACATTTCATGAAATGCTTAATATGTGCGAAAGTAGCCTTAAAAGTGTTGAGTCAGACAATAAAGGGGCTCTTCAGAAGCATTCTCTACTACAATGGTACACTCTGTTGGTCCTGTTGGAGCAGTTCAAGTCAAACAAGTCCGATTTTTTGTGTTGATGCAGGACACTCGGATCGACGAATACACTCCTAACATAAATGGAAATTCAAGACAGTGGACTGCAAAGGAAGAACTTACACATACTATGTAGATGCGGCTCCCGGCTAGTCAAAACGTTTAACACTGAACTGGCATATGCAGCATAAGCAACTTTTGAGGAAAACTGCTTTAGCTAGTAAATCTCTTCTTTAGGCGATCTTATGTCTTTGAAATTTGAAAAAACATACTCTTTGTCACCTTAAATACAAGCACCATTATTCGGAAGCGCAAACTATTCTCATACCGGCACATCTCTTTGTCTATTGATAATTCACTAAACAAAAACTTTGTTTAACCACTACATTCCGCCTACTTGTGGCGTTTAGATGGCGAAACCGATAACTATTGCCATATCAATGATTTAAGAACAAACAGCTATTGTTATCTAGAATAGAAAGGCATTTATATTTTCTGTCGACACCACTTGTGTACACAGCCTTATCAGACTTTGCCGAACCTAGACATTGATCTGTTTTGCTTGCTATAAAACTAGATGTTTCATTAACTAGGTCTGCTACACCACTTCCTATTTCAAAAACTGATTAAGTTTTATTGTTTTAACAAATGGAAATGGAGCCACATTTCGCGTAGCTTTTTTGCCAACGAGCAAAACATCGATCCATCAACCGCGATAGTTTTGATGTAAATCCATTTAAAACTACAAAATCTCGATCGCGGCGTAGATCAAACACGCGCTTGTTTATGACGTTCAATCGAATCAAATCGAATGACCTCATCCACATTATTAGTTTGTAATTACCTTATTTCCCACGACAATGAATGGGAACTTTTCAGCCTTCACGTCTGCATAGCGTAGGAACTCATCACGCCACAGTTTTAGCCCCCTAAAGCTATCCCGATCATTGACAGCATAGCACAGCAAGCATACGTCCGATCCACGATAGAATGGCGTTCTTAACGCACGAAAACGTTCCTGTCCAGCTGTGTCCCAAATCTAGAATGCACACATATGTATACACCCCCATCAGCCCCTAAATGGCACTCGACAACAGAAAACGACAACTCACCTGCAACGTGTACTTTTCGCCATCAACCTCGATGTCTTTGTTCATGAACTCGACGCCAATTGTATGGAAATTATTCTCCTCGTAGCGATTGGATACGAATCGATTCATCAGACAGCTCTTGCCTACGCCGCCGTCCCCCAAGATGACCACCTTCAGGAGGATGGTCTTGTTCGGTGGACGCATGTTCGTCATGTTGTCGCTGGAAATGCTATCGCTGCTGCTGTTGTTCTCATAAAATTCAAACAGCCTTCTGCTGTTGTCGCTCCTCGGGTGGTGCTGTTTTCTTTCCTGTTTTTTTTTTGTTTCGCGAGAACCGATGGGCTAATTGGATTTAATTAGTGTCTTGTACGTGATACTTCGATAAATTGCGTCGGAAATTAGTTGGGGAATACCCTTTTCTTAGAAGAATACCAATGTGGGTGGAAGCTTTGTGGTGGGATGTCCTAAAAAACAAGCGAATTCTTTTCTATAAACAAGCTGAGCACAACAAAAACTCCCAAGTCGCTGTACCAAGGGTGAAAAAATCCAAAACATTCGCGACACAATAAAGTGACGTTTCTGTCATATGACGAGACGAATAGGTTCCACAAAAGTGTTCAGCCGCTCTTGATGGGTGCCTTTCATGTTTTCAAAAATATAAAGGGTGCTTCACCGCGCATAGAATTTAAATTCGTTTCATTTCAGAATAGGATTTTTTTAGAGTTTTTAATGGCTTTGTGCGTTTTTGTACAATATGGGGCCTTTTTACAGCAATCGTTAACAGTTCGCATATTGTGTTGGTTCGCTCAACGACTTCACAGCACAATATTTTTTGAATAAAATAATGCACTGTAACGTTGTGCACTTTTGGGCTAAGAGCGCACATCAATGAGACTAGTATTAAAATAATGCTGATACATATATGTACATACATATGTGCGTTTTACGCTTCTTATGATTTATGATCTTATCTACATATAAACGAATAAAACTCAAAAACTCCATCCGCAATACAAACTTCACACCAGAAAATCTCAAAATCCAAACATACGATTTTCATTATCGATTTTCAGTTTTAATGTACTAAAGCTCAGCTTTATTTTGATACCAGTCTCATTGAGGTACGCTCTTGGTCCAAGTTCTATACAAATTTGCCCCATCACTTTTCAATTGTGAAATTAAGATTACGAGAGCGGTAATGCTCTCTCACACGTCAATGAAAAGTTACTCATTAGGTCTGTTCCCGGACTTTGTGCACTAAAATTTGCAGCTTGTCAAATTTCTAAGTGTGTGGGTAAGATTTTCTCAGAGAAATACAAATGCACAAATATTTGCAGGAAGTGATTTACAACAGCAACACACCCATTTGACTGGACTCATATTTTTGCCCAAACAAATTTCTTGGACTAAAATTCGCAGCATGGGGAAATTTCTTACTCTCTAGTGAGTTCTCTCTTCTGTGAAAACCTACGAAATTTTGACGTACGAAAACAAGAAAAGTTTTAGCTACTACTCGAGCAGACCTTTTGTATTTTTCAAATCATGTATTAGTTTTCCTACTTTAGTGTTCCGAACCTTAAAAGGAAAGACGGAAAACTTATAAGTTTCATATCGGGTCTTTTTGTCCATTTGTCAGTCTTATAACCTTTGAATAACTTTTGAACCTCTTTTTTTATTTTGTTCGCAATTTTTGATCGTTTGCATGAAAGGAAAGACAAATACTTTGCGAATCTAAGTTTTCGGTCTTTTGTTAATTCTTTCACTGATCCAGACTTCGGTAGATTACTTCCTATAGACAGCAATTTTTACATGCTCGTACACGTTTCCCAAAATTGTCCCATCTTTGAACACATGTGTGAGGATCCATTTAATTTTGCTGTTTTTAGCTTGGCAGAGCAAATATGTCAAACGACTAGAAGGTGGCCGTCTAATTCAGTTTGTCTGTCGTTGGAATTGTGAAATGTCAAATATGTTGATTCAGTTCGCATGCCGTAAGGCTTTATTCTGTTATAAAACAATTCATTCGAAGATAAATCAAACAACAATTTCTTTATATTTTTTTTTATTTTCATATAATTAATATACTAAATGTATCACCATAAAATATTTATTTTTTTCAATTTCTATTCCGGGAAAAATTAATTAGATTATTATTTGAAACAGTAAACTGAAAAACTTGCTTATAAATTCTGTACAATCAAATATTAAATATTTTATTAATTACACACAAAACTGAATTGGCAACTTTTAGAAAAGTGCTGAAAGTGTTCTAGTACGCTGTACAAATTTTATTTTATTTTTTTTAATTTGAACGGCAAATTGAGGATTTAATTTCAATTTAAAATTTTATATCTTTACAAATGTCTTATGGTGGCCTTTTCTTATGCATCACAGCCGATAAAAAGAAATGTGTAATTTTTTTTTAAGCACAACTCAATTAAAAAACAAAAAAAAAGCAAATCCTATGAACAATAAGATTTTCCTTATTTAAAGAAAAAATAATCGAAGATATTTTTTTAAATTAAACAAAGCACATTGGATTAAATCCTCTTACAAATACACAAACATAAATTACCCATAAGTTTACTTTTCTTCTCAAAATTAACAATTTCACTGCTTATTTTTATTATACTTCTGTTAAATATAAGTATGTATATTTTTGTTACATATAAAATACCTATTTTGTATGAAGATTAATTTTTTTTTCTTTTCTTTTATTTAATAAAATTTTTCTATAAATTCTTGCCGTAAAAGCCTAAAAGCCTAATACGTGTCGATACAGGGCTTTGGACATGCTCCAAAATTTCCATCTTTGTTTTTACATTTATTTCATATAATTGCATATAATAATAATTTATATAGATGAATAAATAAAAATAATAATTGAATTCGTTTAAGTAGGTTTTTTTAAAATATTTTATTTTATTTGTTCGTAAACCAACCAAAGAGAGAAAGAAAAAAGAGAAGAAACTATTAATGGACGACATAAATTTAATTTTTAATTTATTTATTTTTAAAAACTTTTTAAACATGATTCAAAAAAATATGTGTTAAAATTTGAGTGTTAAATTATATATATGTGTTAATTTATTGTGTCATTGTCGAATTTTGTCCTTTGTAGTTAGAAGAATGTAATTATTTTTTTTTTTTTTTAATTTAATTCAAATTAATGAGAATCCAATTTAAGTAGTGATTGTGATAAGTTTTGTATTTGTTTTAAAAGAGACTAACAAAAGGGTTATGAAATACAGAAAACATATTTTAATAAAAAATTATAATTAAGAAGGAACTTAAGGTAAAAAGCAGACGCAACGAAGGATTAGCTGTCTTAGAGATTAAACTAGATTCGAATAAATAAATGTTTTAAGTGCAAAACAGGGTGTCTGTCGGTGAAATAGATCTAAATTAATTAAATTGGGTCATCGAAAGCTTTAAAAAGTATAAGCTTTTTAGTTGAGGGATTAAAGGCAAAAAAACATAATTTAGGATGTTAACGAGAAAAATTTGATAAGGAGATTAAAGCTGTTCCTGTCTATGGCAATAATATTCGGATTTATATATATTTATATTTCATTTTTTGTCGTAGGTTGGGCATTTATAGATTTGTAAAAATGTCTGGTAAGTCTCTCCTACTATCTTAATCATGGAACTCATTCTTATGGCATTTTGAAACTTAAAGGCGGATCCTAGACCAAACGCTGATGCGATCCTGAGCATAAAAAGCCTACATACAGCATTATTCAGAAAAATTAACTTTTCACCCTAAAATGCCTTTTCCACTATGACTTCTGCAGAAGTTGAAGCGATGAATAAGAGAATTTAAGTATCCCCTGTATTTTTGCACTTGTCCATGTTTGTCCCAAAGATCTAAACTACAAAAAAGATCACTGGGATTAACCAGTGTCCCCTTTAAAAGTCCCTCTGACCCTAAGGAGGTTGAGACAACAACCGCAGATTCATTTAGAGGCCGCGCCGAAACGTACGCAGATAAAACACAAGCCTCCTCTTTCGCGAATGACCAAACCTTTTCTTTAGTGATATTTTAAAAAAATGAATTACTCACACAGAAACGTATAAAGTCGTTCATCAATCGTTACACCCATATTAAATTTAATTAAGCCTATTCGTCTTTTTTTAAATCTTCTTCTAAACTCTATACACATTGACTACCTCACCGAAGACACCCTAAAAATAATATAAACCTTAACCTTCTCATAAAAATAATGACCGTAAATTCAACCCTTAAATAAGTCAATTATTGAAATCTGTAGTTTTATTAAAAATATTTTATTTCATAATTTAAAAACTAAACAACTAAAAAATAAAATAATTACTTCTATAGTGCTTGTAGCGGGACAACAAAATAAAAAACAAACAAAAACTATATATGTATAGTTTTAATATAACAAACAGGTTTGTCCCAACTCAACGGTAATAACTAGTGAAGATTTTTTTTTCATTTTAAATTAAAGTAAACTAACAAAAAAATATAATATAAAGTTTAGGCATAATAATAAAAAAAAAATTGCCAAAAAAATGCCTTATTCGAAGTAAAAATTAGATAAAGTTTTTTTTTTTTCAAACAAAACACAAATTTGATGACGATTATTTGTTGCCCTGAAAATAAATTTGAGTAAAAAAACAGAAAAACAAATAAAATTAAACGTAAGACAAAAAAAAGCAAATAAAAATAAGCTGTAAAAACTAGTGAAGTCTCAGACAAATCGCATGCAAATGTTAAAGAATAGAACAAAACAAAATAAAATGAGATTGGATGAGGAATGAGTTATATGGGGTTTTGTTGTTAGATGGCGCTTTTTAAAAGTATTTTTTAAGGCTTACCAACTATTTTATTGATCCAGAGTTCAGGAATGATATTATTTCTTTTTTTATTTATCAAATTTATCAAAGAAACAAGTAAGTGTGTTAATGTAGATTGTTTTTTTTTATTAGTCATCTAAAGGAATAATGGACTTTTACAAATACAACTTCTATTTACTGGAAAGGTAGGACTTAACAATTTTTTTAAAGCTTATCCCAAACTTAACTTAGATCTATTTTTTTGTTTTTGCAATAGAATTCCATTTCTATTTTACTTTAATTTAGCTTTATTTTTTACTTAGGAGAGTTGGGAGATAAGGAGCTAATGGAAAAAGTAAGAGAAATTTTATTTATACTTTATAAATGGCATAATGTAAGGTATGTTTACAGTAATAAGGCATTGAATTAAGATCGTTTCTTTTGGGTTGTTGGGTGATCAACAAAATGGGTAATCAACACCGGTTAATCGTAGGAGTTGTTTTTGAATGAATTAGTTAAAAATATCTTTGGCGAGTTAGTCGGTAAAAATGAGGAGGACAAGACAGAGTACACATGTACATATACATATGCTATCAACAAACAAAAGCCCAACTGTCCAAATTGTTGGGCAGAACGTCACTTTTGATAACCATAATTTCGAGGTAGTTAAGGAGTTCACCCCAATGGGAGCAAATATGAAACCTTTGTAAAGATCCGACGAAAAATGTCCCTAGCCCAAAGTTGCCATTTCGATTGTGCAAAAGAAGTGGGTTCAAGACTCCTACTCAGGGACTCTACAAAGGTTGGTGATAGGGTAAAAAAAAAAGAACCCACTGCCGCTCAATGAATAACCAACACCCACACCCAGCCATCAGAAAACAGCTGAGGTTTTTTGATTATGCGGACGATGCCTTGGTAGGTTGCATGTAGCATGGCATCCATCAGATTTGGGTGAAGGAAACCATGCTCGACGACTGAAGTAACAGCTTTATGCTAGTATGTGCCATAAAGGTGTTGTCTTCTGACAACTATCAAAACATATCCTTTTTTGTCTAAAAACTACTGTGGGCGATGTCTGTTTCCAGCAAGAGACCAAACTGTCCAACAATCGATGTCTTGCGTGCTAAATTTGATAATAGTGTTATCAGTTGTTTTCATTTCCGCGGAATCACGATTTAGCGTCGTTGTATTTTCTAGGCAAGAGCTTATTGTGAAACTTTAAAAATAAAATACTTCCTTAAGTATAAACGACGATTGCAGTGTCTTTTAGGTCGAGGTTATGGCCGTTACACAGGCTGCCAAAATTATACGTAGGAGCAATATCGTTTACAAAATTATTACTGTCAGGAAAGCCACCCGGACTAAACCTCTTGTGAGCTTATATAAACCTCTCTTTAACGAGAATTTCAAAGTCTATGCGGTTATCCTCAAGGTGGTACAAGGGGACATGGATGCAAGAAAAGCGTCGAAATTGCCCGTATCGATGGCTTCTCCCTCTGTGTCAGTTCCAATCAACTCCTTAAAGAAAAATTTAGAGGATGAAGCCACCGGTTAAACGACGCTGGACTCATCTAGAAACTTATGGCCAGAGCGTAATGACCGTCTGACTCCTACTATGTGACTGCCCTCGCCTATCTGCCAGAAGAATGAGGACTCTCAGTTGTTACTTCTTCCCAGATCTGCAATTCTGATGGCCCAAGTGAGCAGCAAGATGAACTTTTCTATTTCTCTGACTTTGTTTTAAAAAGGCCAAGGTCTAGTTTCTGCCACTTACAGTTGTTGTACGGGCTGTTTTTTTTGCTACGATGAGTACGTCACCTCCTACCTATAATTCGAAGGCCTGAATTATCAGACGTTCACAGAAGGTGGCGCGTTGAGAGATTTAGTGTATGTTTACCGCAAATCAAACATTCAAGTCCACTACTTCTTCTTTCAACAAATCAAACAAATTATGTTTATCATTTATCAAATGACTTGGTTTGAAAGGAAGAGCTTATAACTTCAAAGTAAACTAAGCAACCTTTTATAGTGTGCACGTTGCGTGAGACACAAACTAATATAGACGGTCGTCTTCGGTCGATTTGACTGTTGGCTCCCATAAGAGCAACTCTACCACCGATTTTGAATTTATTCTGACGTTTCCTGCAAAATCAAATCGGAGTTCACGCACACTTTCTCAATTGGCGGTAGCTTTTATGGGTGCAGCCATTTTGTTGAGTTGTTCTGTACCTTTTGTTGTTGTTAATGGAATGACAGTCTACTGAAAATGTGGTGTGCAAAAGTTCACATGTATTCACAGATAGGCAATATAAACTTTACAAAATTTTCTGCAGGGGAACGTAAAGTTTGCCTTGCATGGCAAACTCGAAGACCTGACAGATGTCGAGGTTATTATGTTCACATGAAAGCTTCTCAAACTTCTTTTTCAATTCGGTTTATTTCACCACTCCAAGTCATAACTCTCTTATTTTCAGAAGATTTAAGTATGATTTTAGAAATAAAGTCGTAGATTTAACAAATATGCTAATAAAGCTCAGCCAAAGTTATATCCATCAATTTGGATTCTGTATTCTGTTTCTGGTGTTTTAAACCTCGAAAAAGTTGAACCTCCCCAACAACAACATGTAAAATAATGTTTTACAAATGATATAAACTCAAAGACTTACTACTGTAACTAATTTGTATAACCTATTCTACAAAAATGTTCTACAATAATCCGCGCCGTCGTCGTTAACATTAGAAGGACATTAGGAAGGACCAAATAAATTAATAAAGGAGTTAACAAAAATTCACAATCCAACTAAACAACGTATTTACAAACAAATTAAACAAAAATAATTGCAACGTAACGAACTTAACAAAGTATAAAAACTACTCTCCAACTTAACAAAATACTAATTAAAAACCAATGCAATGTGTTAATGTCTATGTGGGTTAGTAAATCTATATTAATATAATTTTTTTTTATTGTGTACGGTGAGCTTTCAAATTCCTATAATTTTTTTTTTGTTTAATTATTTTTACATAAAATTATTTGTAACAACACTGAGATCAGCGATAATTTGGTTAGTTTCGTTCAAAACAGCACTTGTCTTTAATTTATCAACAAAAAAATGTAAATGTAAATATATATATATATTTTTGCAACAAAATACCATTGGTAATGTTTAAATAAAACAAAAAAGTGTCATGACAAAAAAATAAATAAATTAAGTACAACCGAAAACAAAAAAACAACAATTTAGCGATAGGTAAATTCAAGTTATTAAATATAAATATACACATAAAGAAAGTTTTACAATGAGTTTGGTATTTTTTTTTTTTTGGTTAATTTTGTTATAAATAATTTAATATATTATTTTTTGCATTTTGTTTTAAATTCAAAGAAATCCATGTTCGTAGTAGTAGTAGTTAAAAATAATTATAAAAAAGTTTTTGGTTTTTTATATTAAAATTTGCCAGCATGCAAAATAACATAAGAATTGAAATTAGAGACAAAAATTTAAGGAAACAAATTAATTTTGTAGTTTTAGTTAGGTTTGATTTTTTTTTTGCTTTTTTGGTAATAAAATATTATTTTTCAAAAATAGTTTTAGATGAGGGAAAATATGTTAGAAATTAATCTGTGGATTCAAGTACAAAACGCGTGTTTCGTTTGTCGTTTCGATCCGTTTGTAGGAAAAATCAATTTTAGTCGTTTTTTTTATGTACAAAAAGGTAGTAAAACTCGTGGGATCATATCATTGTTTTAATCACGATTTTTGTAACTAGCAAAAAGATTAGTTCGATCATCCGACACAATTCGAATACTTACACGATTGATCGAGTTTCTACGCGGACCATTGGCACCGCCGGGCCCACCACCATTACTCGACCCGTTCCGATTGAAATCATCATCGTCTATGCAAATATCGGAATCGGAGTCAGATCTGCGTGTACCGCCATCCTGAATGATGGGTTTTTAACATTATAATTTAACAAAAAAAAAAAATATTATATAGTGGTGTTAGTAGATACTAGTATGTCTTGCAATGAGTTTGATATGAATGAGTAAACATGCGACCTGATTTTAAAATTTTTGAAAATAAAAACAAACCAGTACTAGGCACTTGCGTAAGTGAAATTAAGTGCTTACCTGTGTGAGTTGTTCTGTTGTGGTCAGAAGGCGGGCCACAGGATTACAACAGACTGGCAGAGTTTCCAGAAGTGTTGGCCGTGAATGTGTCAGAAGAGGCTTCATGTATCTGAAAAGAAAAATCAATCGAGTATTTATATTGAGGAGCTTATATTTAGCTTTCTGCAAAGGTACTTAGTTACGATGGAGGCTAAAGATAAGACCTACAAAATCTTACATCTAGACTGCACTACTGGATAGAGCAGGAATTTTGACGCTCTACAAAGTTTCACAGAAGGGAAGAAGCCTTTGAAATTTGGTCAGAGACTTTTTAAGAAGCTTTTTTGACATTCTAGAAAAGAAGATGATAACCATTATTAACAGCAGGTGTTCGAATTGTTGTACCACCTGGCAAAAACCAACTATACCACAAGTGTCCTCACTGATAATTAGACAAAAGAGATAGCTCACGAGCAATAACAGATCTCGTTACTACAGACGACTGTACCACTGTAGGGCACGCCTTTAGCTTCAGCTGCATAGAGGGTAGGACGGAGAGACCAAAATTAAACTTCTAGGCTCATGCCAAGCTTTCGTTGTTCATAGAAGACCTAAACTTAGAAACCTTACCGAGTTTGAAAACATAAACACTGATCGCCTCCAGCAGTTACATGATAACAAGCTTCGCTTAGTTTAAATCGGTAGTCTTTGGTCTCTTGGATGTTTGTCAGTCGCTCGTAGGAACTGGTTCCGTGAAAAAACTTCGATAGCACTTTCTGGGATTTGAACTTGAAACCACTGAGCTCATGATTTTTCAATAGGAATAACTTTCAAACCGATCTGCACATATTTGATAGCTTGAACAAGAAGAAGCTTGTCGCTCAATTCGGTATCGTCAAATAGTTCAAGATGAACGCGAAAAAAAATACTGTATATTACGAACGAATGCAAAAAAAATCACATAGAACTTTCCCCAGTCTATTTGGACACCACCCTGAGTTTGAAATACCCTTTCAGATACTTTTTCCTTACGTTTTCCTTCTTATCTTTTTCAATTTACCCATTGCCCGTGCTCTGTATGTCAGTAAAATTAATAAATATTTTTGAGTTCTTGGGTTCTCTTAAAACAACACTCTTTATACTTCTTTTTATTTTTTGAAATGTTTAACACCTATTTTACTGAACGAAAACTCGTCTCGTCTGGCATTTTTCTTGCTTTATATTTATTTATTGATGTATTAAATAAAATACTCACTTTGTATCAAAATTGCCCCAGATGCGTGCCAATATCGCCTTCTCGTTATTTCGTCTACTACCACCAGGGGTAGTCGCTCCTCCCTCCATATCAGCGTCCACATCCTGCAAATAACCATCAGACTGACTTAAATTCTCAAGCCTATTCTTCTCTGAGTATACTATTTAAGCATTAATACATTTTTACATGTGTTTACCAAAGCAGAGAGTTATTTTTTTTTTACAAAACAAAAATAAAATATACAATAAACCAAAGTTTTTACAAAAAAAAAAAAAACGCAAGAAACTGTTAGCTTTTTAGCGCCATTATCAAAATACATTTTAACAAATCAATACAAAATTCAAAAACAAATATTTTGGTTTGAAAAAATTGTCCACTTTTGTTTTTTTTACAAATTTGGAGGGTTTTTCTTTTTCAAATTTGAATTTTTTTTCATATCCATTAGAGAATCAAATTATGAATTTTGAGTTATATATATGTATAGGTAATATGCAAATTAAATTGAACAGAAAAACTCTTTGTTTTTTGTTGTAATATTGGGAGCTTTAAAACTCTCACCAAAGAACTTCGTCTTCTGGACATTGGCAATTGTCCCAAATTAAGTCCCGTATCGATTGACTGCTTGAAAATATGAGATTTTCAATCAACTACATTGATTTTTTTTTTAAAGAACAAACAAAAAATTATAGCGATAAATCTATGATGTATATGTAAGTAAATTAGCGCCAAATTATACAGAGAAAGGAAAAATAAAATCTAACAAAAAAGGATACAAAATTAAATAAACAATGGAAACGACTATAAGGAAAAATAACATTTAAATGAAAACTTTTGACATGTACTGTAAATGATCAAACATACCGCTGCTGCTGTATTCTCCATTGAGTTGTAAACCTTTTTGTGCATTCAAGATTGATTTTGACCATTTTTTTTTTGTTTATTTGAAATTATTATTTTTTTTTGTTTTGTTTTGGTTTTTTTTTTTTTTTTGAACAAAATTCGAGAAATAATTATTTAATTGAAAATTGTTAATAAAGTGGAATTATTTGGAAAGAAATTTGTGCATGCAAATAGAGGAAAGCTGTGTAGAAATAAACATGCGTGCAGTAGAGAGTAAAGCCCCAATTAAGTTAACACAAATAATAATAAATTCGTCTACTTTGCAGCACATGTTCATTTCTACAGTTTTATTGCTTATCTAGCCATAGTGCGAGCTTAATATTAGTTTTACAAATATAAAAAGAATCAATTATAGATTTTAACGGAAACAAAACGATTATCTCACAAAAGAAACGAACAAATTTTAATACTCACACTGCGAACTTGATAGTTGTTCAATTGTTCAGTCTCTTCATCAACTCCAACTCTGAAAAGTAAGAAGATTAAATCAAATATTATAATATGCACATCTCTTGCTTGTTTGTGTGTAAAATTTAGAACATTTATTAAATGCCTCTAAGGAGCAGCACTTCCCGATAGGTGTCCACTAAATAACGAGAAAGATATACTAAACCCAAAAAACCTCGTTAGTAAACCTTTCCTCTACTCGAACATTCACATCACTTAAACGATGCGTGGGCCTGAGTGACATTGGTAATGGCATAATACTATGCTTAAGCAAGTGACAACGGTGAGCAGGGTTTGAACTTCGTCATTATCAACCCCATAGTCATTCGAGGCTATTCAAAGGAGACTAGACCTCCTTATAATGACGATGCAGAAGTGCATTCAAAAGGGAATTTACTCCGTTAAGTGGAAACTATAACATTTGATTCTGTAGCCAACAGGAAAGCAGCCCCCGTTGTATTTTCTTTTCCGTTGTTCGGCGAGGTAATGATCATGATACCATACCTACCCCACCTTCAGGGTTTGCCAATTTAACCTCAATTTTTCTCACAAAGCTTCTCATTTTATAACTACATATCTATTTAAAAATTTTACTCACGGTATTTTTAGCCAATTGAGTAGGAAATTCGATGCTCCACCCTGAATTATCACTGTAAATATGACAATTAATGAAGTTGCAGTTAGCATCGTTTGGCGTGCCTCTGAAACTGTGTTCCTTATGGCCAAAGCGAATGACATTGCTCCACGAAGACCTTCATAACAAGAAAAATTATTAAATAAATAAATAAAATTTCACTTCAAATGCCTTACCAGCAAAGAACAACATATGCTGGAAGTTTGATGAGATCTTTGGTCTGCGATTCAAATTTAACAACCATGAGAGAGGATAAATATTGACTGCACGTCCAATTGCTGCACAAACCTGTAAGAGTAGAAAAAATTAGTAGATCATCGTAGAGACTATCATTTTGTGGTGGTACATTAAGCTCTTCTTTGTTATTTACTCAATCGTCAATCAGAGCGTCAAAATCTTTACTTGAAATGTGCCACTACAATAACCATTCTCAACTTACAAATCCAGTGATGATAAACACCGCATCGAAATGATGTTTCGGGAAGGTGAACATCGACACTCCAATGTACGAAAAGATAAAGTTCTCTGCTAAAAAGTTTAACAACTCAAAGATCTCTTTCGTTCGTGTCCGTGAATCTTCTGATAGATTGTTATACGTATAATGTGCCTGACATATACCGCAGAATAATACCGCCACCACACCGGTTAACTCTGATGCCTCCGCAATAAGGAACGTACTGTATGACATGAGGACGAATAGTGCTGCTTCCAGCAGCGGAAAATCTCGAACCCTGGTAAACTTTGTCAAGTGTTAAAGGAGTTAAGGAAAAAAATAGAACTATAGTTTAAATATCATATATTTTTAAGGTCTTGCATAAGAAAATTAAAGAGAAGGATGGCGCATGTTGCTCTAGAAGCACTCTAGCAACTTAACACTTCCAGACCTCTGCATAATGAATGGCATTCTTACAGGACACTGCTTTATAGAACTTCCCGTCATGCGTTTCCCTCAAACAATTTCTGCAGAAGCTACAGAGATGAAGGATATATTTTAAAGAAGGTGAAGTCCTACCTTCTTCCTGGCATATAGAAGAATCTTTCATCTTGAGCCATATTTTTTTGACAGTCTGAGTGATTAGGCAAATATGCCAGCTAGTATCCGTCACTTCGTTAAAAAGTTGGAGCTCTGGCTGGCAGGTTAAAGTTTTATGGTCGTTTTTTTTTTTGCACTCAGACCTAGACTACCAAAAGTCAGCCTCAACTAGAACTTTAAGTACGTGCCAAGACAAGAAAGGCTGATCCTTTCTGAATTATAGCAAGAATGTCTCCTCGAAAGTTGTGTTACCTAATGTTAGATATACGATACGTATTATATATAGTAAAGTCAGTTTAAAAAGGATATCAGTGCCGTAAAGCATCCCATCGAGGCTCCAATCAACAGTGACAACATAAATATACAAAAGAAGTCACTCAGCGACTTGAAGAAGGCGTTTGTCTCAAACTCGCCCGTGCTTGAGTAATGTTCGCCATAATTTTGGATCGCCCTAAGAGAAACAAAAAAAATTCAAATTAGATCTGTTTGTTTCAATAAATTTCATGGCACCACCTACCCACTCAGTACAATAGCAACAGCATCATTTAGTACCGACTCTCCAAACACAAGCGCGTACAAATTCACATCTACATGCAAGTCATGGAATATTGCAAGGATCGTCAGGGGATCCGTTGGTGATATCAGCGCTCCAAAATACAACGTGTCCAGGAATGTAAAGCTGCTGCTCAGATATTCTGGCATCATCTTCACACAACCGTACATAATGGCGCCGATTAGGAACGCTGATAATGTTGTTCCCAGTATGGCATAGGTCAATATAGCCCCCAAATTTCGAAAGAAATATTTCTGGAAAAAAAGAAGAGGAGAGTAGAGTTATCCACATCAATTGTAGCTCACGATCCTTACCTTTTTGAGACTGTAGCCAGCATGGAAAATAATCGGGGGTAGAATGATGTTGAAGAATATCTCAGGATCAAATGTCGCCTTAAGATCAATCTCATTCTCGTCGACATCATAGACTTGCCCTCGGAAGACATAGGCGTATGTCTTGTTTGGGATAGGCTCTTTATCGGTGGTGTTTTGTGACAATTTACCTGGGAACTACACACAAGCAGATAAAGAGAGAGAGAGTAATTAATGTAATTTGATTAGCAAACGAGGTGAGTTATGATAAACGAGGTACAAAATAAAGATTAACCTTACCTTCAACCATAACGTGTCAGGCGGTAAAGATTGATTAAATTTTGGGTCACCCTCCGGCTCGACAGCGAGATGGATAAGTGGGGTTGATGAGCCAGCATAACGTATTACAGCTCCAACGATAAGACCTATAATATAAACAGTTTAAATGATATCTCACTCGGTGTATGCATTCGTGTTTGTTTGAGGTTTATTGGCAGTAAAAGTTGGAGTTGTCGTGAAATTTTAATGGCAATGAAAGGGTAAAAAATAGGGCAGCAAGGTTGACTAATTAAAATCAGTCATTTGAAGATAACAACAACGCGAAATAATTATATTCAAGAGTCTGTTATTGATAATATTATGGGGGTTGAAAGCGTTATTTCCTCAGCGACACTTCATTATTGATTTTCTAAAAGGCAACGTTTAAATAATGAGGCCATTAACCTTAAGGTCATGGAAGTAAAGACAAAGTAAGTGCTCTAAGGCTGTTTATAACCACTCGAAGAGGAGTGTTTATAGCGCCTTTACATTTCGTAGAAATTTTTCTTAATTCAATGACTTGTGTGGAAGTGGTAATCCACTTAGTCTGCCGTCGATATAATGCTGAGCCAGTAAAAGTGTTTTTCTCAGAATCTTTAGGACTATTACCTTACACAACCTAGGGATGGACATATATAAAGGCGCCCAATAAATAATGATTGTTCAATAAATAGTGACAGTTCAAATTGTTATTTCCTTCGTTTTTTTTCTTTGAATAAGTTTCCTTAAGCTTAACGATTGAATCCATGTGAACAAAATTCCAAGGATTGATTAATGATCTTTATTTGCACCAAGCATTTTGCTGATAGCTTTAATTTAAGAACTTAACTCGTTTGAAATGTCTACTAAATAAGTGGGTCTTCTAAGGACTGACTAGCTTTATCGGACGTATTTTACAAATACTTCATACGCACATGTCACAGAGAATGAAACACATTTACAAAATACGAGACCATTCAAGGAGTTTAATAAAATACTTAGGAAGGTACTTCTCTTCTTCTTAAGAGGAAGTAAAGGTACATTCACAGCTCAGCGATCAGCGAATGGGCGAACAATTCATTTTTAGCGCACTTAAAGGCAAACAATTAACAATTTTACTATTCCCAAAGAGGAAAGCTTAATTTATCTATCGTTTTATAGAAAAAAAGTTGAATAGTAATTAATTTCTGTGAAGAAATCATCAATTCACTGATTTTTCCGCGAATAGACGAATACTTTTTGCAAACTGTAATATTTTATTCACATTCCACTGATGTAGAACGCAATCCACATCCGCGCAACCAAAACATTCGCGAGAGTTTAACCTCACAAATTTATTTTTCTTTGGCAAATGCCAAAAGAAATTCGCCGAAAAAGTTGCTGTGAATGAAACGTCAAAACTGGCGAATATTCGCTCGTTCGTGTTTGCAGTTCGCTGAGCTATGTATGAATGGACCTTAAGTTCTTTCAACCAGAATAGTGATCTATTGAAATTCTACAAGGCAAGATTTAAGTAATGCAGTTTACATTTTTAGTCGTTAAAATTGTTTGTTTTTTATGATAACCTCATAGCTTTACTGTACCTAACCATAAAACGAGATACAAAACCTTACTTAATTCTTTCGAAGTTTACCTATTAAAATTGCTACTTAAGTTTTGAAATATGGCAACACCATTGTGAACATGTCTAATCTGACATTGGTCATGGTAAAGTTTGACGTTTTTATTGGTAATCGTGTCCATAATGTTTTGTCGTACGAGTATTATGTATTTGTATTGTGTAAAAATCTTGAATTTTGAATTAATTCGATTCGTGAACATTTTCGTGCGATCGAGCAGTGTGCGGATCAACTCACTTTGTCTTTTGGTAATGAAGCATCATCTCGAGCCGTACTCAATCATGTTCATACTTTTCTACAGGATAATTTTGTGAACGTCGTCCAAAATCGTTTACTGCGCCAGAAAAAAATCGATACTGTGCTTGCAAGATCGTTATGTGAGCATAAATTCACAATCGAAATAATTTGACATGTCCCCACCGTGTCCTTAGAGTAACGTATAACGGTCAATTTTGAATGGTAAACCACAATTGGTTTGCCAGAAATTTTCGGAAAAAATAAGGGAAACCGATCCCAGAAGACGAATGACTCTCCACAGCTCAGCTCAAACAAGTGAATTTTTTAACATTCCAAACATCGGATTGATGGGTCATCCATCGTCCCTCAATGATTCCTTCTTAATCACGCACATAAAAAAATGCGAAAAAGGGGTTGATGAGTTCAAATCACAATGTTTTGGAGGAAACTCAAGCGAACTTTGGTACAAACCCATGCAAAAGTGTACTCATCTTCATTGAGAAACAATATATATAGGTAATTAAAAAAAAAACATTAAACTTATTTGCGATTATTATACTTAAGTAGCAACCGTAGGCACTACAGTACAAACAAATATAGGTTTATGCGAAATTTATTTACCCAGCTGCCGAAAAGTGGTCAACATTAACTCAAAGAGTTAATGCAGTCAGCTAAGACTCATAGTGACTAGTAAGCATAACCTCATGGCGCGATTAACATATCGTAAAGTTGTATACGTATACCCCATTAACCTTGACTGTGGCTCTATGTGATCCATTTAGTTTATGATCTTCGTGACGATGTTTTAATGACGTCGGTCATGTGCGACTATTTTATGACGTTGGCCATTTAAGGAAATATTCTTCGCGTTTTGAGTGAACCCATTTGTTATATGGTGATGGCATGCGTTATTATGGAGCTGCAGAACAAGTTTTTGATAAAGCAAAACAGAAGGTAAATTTTGTGGGCTACCATTCAAATCAAAGAGTCCAGGAGTGTGTTGGTACAGTGCACGGACACTCTGGAGCGCGCTGATACATTATAATTCTCTAAAAATTCATCTCTTTCATTGCTTTTTAGTTGGTTCCAAAAGAAACCATCAAGTGCTTTTTTGCGAAACATCAAGTGCCACATTTTTTAGTTCTTCAAATAGTCTATAACAGACAGCAAGTGCACCCTCAATCTTGTACTATCAGACGATGTTTTGTTAGTTTCCCTACCTATCGTTTAGTAGTCTCTTTTTTGGCAATTGACATGAGGCTTTTAGTTCTTTTTCCATTCAGCATTGGCCATAAGTTACGAGATATAAAACCATAAGTAGCCCATAGAGAGGCCAAGATCTTGCTTCTCATAACTAAACATATTCTGTATTGGCTATACGTATTGTCGTCATATGCCGTATCCGAAGGACAGAGGTTTTTTTTTTTTAGAATATTTCTCTTGGCAGTAACACTCTTGGTTATTTTTCCAGGCACTAACATACCTGTGTTCAAGATTTTCTCGTAGCTGAACTCATTCGTCCGAATTTCTTGGGTGGATCTCCATGCATACAACATGTGCAACGCAGCCTCTTTGGATCACCACTCAGACAAACATGGCAGTCATTATGTATAGGTACTCGGTTCTTCTGGCAATCTAAGTGAATTTTATTTATAAATTCTTATTCCCATAGTTCTATATTTTCCAATTGAATCGAGGTCGAAGAAATTCATTCCTCTTCAAATCCACTAGGTCCAGCCTAATGAATGAAATTTCCTAAGACCACGTAATGCTTATGAGTGCGGGGCGAACGTCTAACGAGCTGAGACTAGACCTCGAGTCAACTGCTTGTTGCTTTGAACAAAATTTAAATAAATATTTAGTAATCCTTTCCTTTGTGGGTGCCGTGGCTCAGTGGTTAGTGCGTTGGACTACTACGCAAGGGGTTCCGAGTTCGAATCCAGGAAAATACCACCGAAGTTTTTTTTACGGCTCCACCTCTTGCGAGCGTCTGACAAACATCCAAGAGTATTTACTGTCATGAGAAAGCTTCTCAAAAACCCCCCCTGCCTTTCGGATACGGCATAAAACTGTAGGTCCCTTCTGTACGTACAGAAATGTATACCACGTACAATACGTACAGCTGTGAGAAGCTAGGCCTTGGCCCTCTATGGGCTGCTTACGGCCTAATATTTATTTATTTAATCCTTTCCTTGAGTATTTAAGTTATTTTCTATTCTACAATTTTCTCTGTTTGATACTCGGCTTTATCAAGAGTCGACCAGAGATTCATTGTGGACGCAGGTTCATCTGGTATATCTCACCAGCAAGTAGAATATGAGAGGGATCAGTGCTCTATCTTTGCTTGGAATGTCTTTGTGTCCTGGAAGAAAGCAGAGCATTACCTCTCTTCGATATTTTCTTGGAGAAGAATCTCAACTTTCTAAATTTATTTATCATTTTTTTTAAATTTACAATTTTTGCTTTAAGGCAAGTTTTCTGAAGAACTCTTGTGGTTCTGCGATTTTTTGCAAGCTCCTTAGAATTTTCTTCTTCCATATTAAAGAAGGCGTTCGTCGATATAGGCATTGTTGAAGGTTTAAATGAAATATTCAAATGAATATGTCCGTTTTTTCAACAGGCATTTTCATTGAGATGTCGTGGCTGATTACAGAATACATTGGATTACTTCGGTGTGGATGCTGTGTCTGTGGTTCCAGGTTCGAATTCCAAACGAACATTTATCCAACATTTGTCAAAAAGCCAAGAGTCTTTCATTACAAAGCTGCTCAAATCCAAATCCTCATGTTCCTCCAATTGCTATCAAAAGGGGTTAGCGTTGATCTCAGACGAAGCTTTCTTTTCGACAATCCATTTCCCTAACCTAATCTAAAGTTACGTCCCTAGGACGAAATGTAGGCACTATACCAAAGACTGATACCGCTAACAAGTGGCCAAATTGTGGAGAGGGAATCAAAACCATCACATTATAAGTTCTGCCAAGTCGAATGACAAATATAAAATTTCAATTTCATTCTAAACAAACCAAGTGTCAGAGAACCATCGTCATACTCAATCATCAGAACATATTGTTGCATTAACCCCATTCTTTTTCACAACACCGCTATCAATCTGGCACACATATGTTTCGTTTGAATCCACTCAATTTGCTAAAATAATCAACAAATCATATGTCTTAAAATGTGTGTTCATATTTCAAAGCCCATTCGGGGGTAATTGAATTTGTCTACATTGTCAGCTATTCAGCTATTCACACAGAAAGACTGCATTTATTTGTGCAATTCAATGTCGTTGCGGCGGTGATTGAGTCATGAAATTAGTTTTCTTCTTTTCTGATTATACCTATATATCCCCCCGAATGCAATGCATTGTTGACGAATGAATATGTTTAGCTAAAAACGCAAAAAACTACAAATGGTTGAAAGGAGAAGCAGTTCTACAGTCTAGAATTTGTTTTCCAATTATCGCATGCATAAAGGGAGTTTGTGTTTCCATAAAGTTGCACGTGAGCGATAAAAGCTAGAGACATTTAGTTCTACCGAATACAGTCCCCATATAGCAATTATATGAAAAATTTATAGTTTTTATCTTTTAATAGGTCGCTGCTTGCATCGGGCAATATTATATATTTATTATTCTAGTGAACCTTTCAATAACCATGTAGCCTTGTAGGTGCTTTTAGAATATGTCGGTTGTTTAATACAAGTCGTAGAAAAAAAGATAAATAAATGCTCTGGCAGTAAACATGCGAACATGAAACATCAAACGAAGAGACTAATAGAGTTGATTAGAAAGAAAGAATGCATTGTACTCGTTTCAAAGTTTGTAGTGAATAGCTCAATTACTTTTATATTTTTATTCAGTGTCTTGAATCACATCTTGAGTTTCCAACGAGTCATAGGTTTTTCTCCTACAAATAAAGAGGCATAACTTAAAAGGGTTATCATTGGAAAAACCATAATTTTTGGTATCTGATACACTCAGTACTCAATCATACCGGGTACCCGATTCTGTACGGAAAGAACATTGTGTACGAGATAATAGCCTGCTACTGGAATACAACCTTACACCCTTTACTGCGTGCCTGAGTGAGGAAGACTTTCCTGATCAGTGGAAGAAACAGAAGCTTCTACTACTATGTTAGGTAAGGTTTGTGGGTTGGCAGAAGAATAGAAATACCTCCGCCGCACTCAGGTCAGAACTGACCAATCGTGTCCTCATAGGGGGGTAGAGAAAAGTTTCCCTAGCCCATTTAACCAATATAATGTCTGTAATAAACTACCCATGGTGGTGCTTAATTGTTTCCATATACACAAACCATCCTGATAATCTGTTGAAGTTCAATAATATGTCGGTGTTAGCGTTGGAGAGTTCTCCTTAATCCTGAAAGAAGTGCTTGCAAAGGAGTTTGTACCTGTCAGAGAAAGAGGGTAGTGTCCTCTACATTATTCTCATCGCCGCATCCTCTGCAAAGTTCTTCCTCCGTATGACGCAGTTTCTGTCTTTCTCTTTACCGCAGAGTGTTGTGACCCGTGAGGATTCCCACAAGGATGGACAGTGAACGTCTATCTCTATTCTATTCTAAATTTGCTGATTTATTTTTGTAGCTTAAAAAAGCTGGTATAAAATACAGAAATTGCAGGTGAACGGGACAATCTCCATTTATTAACTTTCAGTAGAAATACTTCTATTGAAAGAAATGTGTTCTATAACGTGGAGCTGAGACTAAGGCTATCACCCTGCTTCAATCCTTTTTCTAACCTGCTTGCTCCTGATTTGCTCTATTTGTATTTTGGGAATAGGTCTGTACACACTTTTTTTGTCGTATATACATTTGCCCCTTTGTTTCTAAAGCTTCCTACATGTGTAAACATAGAACATTGTTTTCATTGAGAAACGCTAACGATATTGTCCCTGTTGATGATCTACTTTAATGACTGATCTACGAATGATCCTATGTTCATCGGCTAGAACTTCACGTTTACTTGTTCTTCCTTCCTGGCGTTGCGTAGACAAGAACTCGTAGGTTTGATAACATTTGTTTGAGACCTTCACCTATAGAAATTCGAAAACTATTTGTTGTGTTACATTGTAGATTTATAATCCGTTTTTTTCGTGTTTAATTCAATCGGGCTATGAATTATCCCTTAAGGGTTAGGGTGAATTCGTAAACAATTCGCAAGACTTGCAAAGCTCATCTCATGTTAAGCAAATGCAAGAACCCTCTGTGAAAGGCAAGTGAAGTGCGCAGCATAACTTTCACATCTGCACAAGAACAATGGCGAGTTGATAATTTATTTCATTTTGGGATACTATTCTTATACTATTGTTGCGAAATCGTGGATTTTGCAGGACTCAACGAAAGGATGGCAAAGAAAATCAAAGATTGTAAAAATAAAACACGCTCAACTTCTTTATCCCGCGGCTAGATCAGATAGACCGCTGTCATCGAGAGCTTCTTCTGTCCAAAACTCCAGCTGTTCGATAGGACAGCGTTCGCACATGCGTAACACTATGTTCCCACCGCACTAAATCGCGAGGGTTCGTCAACTTCATACAAACCGCCGAGGTTTCGCCATACATTATAAAGGTTATGACAAAACCTACTTGCAAGCTCCTTGAGTTCATTCGTCCGTTTCAAAAATCTACCACTTTTTGATTTCCCAATTTGCCCACTCTCAAGTTCCAGCACTGATTGCAACATTCAACAAACAGCTGTTAGTTTGTTTGCTTCCCTGCACTCCAAAATGGATAGGCAATGACATTTGAAATAATTTCAACTTGTAGTGAAGGGTTTACTGAAGTTTCGACAAAAGTTCATCCAAACCTCGAGATTTCAGTTCGATGGAAACGTGGTATTAGCACGAATTTTTATGTTTGTCTTTTAGATCTGTTTATTTAGTATATTTTGCGCAAGATATGTGTATACGTCTTCACCCTTATTTTTACTGCAAAGAGACATTGATTTAAAGTTAATCGTCCTTTTGACTTTCATAAAGGGGACATATTGGCCCATAGCTAAAGAACTTTTATCTACTTATCTTCATTTGAATCAATCACTTGTAAGTCAATTAATCACAAGAACGTTCATAATATACGACTAATCAAATTACTTGTCTCTACACTCCGTTCGAAGAAAACCTTATCGCTAAGCAATAATTTTTTTTTTCCTTAACTGATAAGTGGTTCAGACTGCAAAAAAAAAAAAAAAAACCAATGGCACAAATATTTGTGATAATTTAACACACAGAAACGTGAGTGAATTTGTTTACTCACCCCTGTGACTCACAAAGATAAACACTAGCGATACGTTCGAGAATCACACAAGAATTATGAGTTATCGCCAACCGAAATGATAAATGATTCACAGTACTACACAGTGACATGAGCAGCAAGTGTAACACTGAGCATGTGTAAAACTCACCATAATCCTGGATTAAGCGACAGGCATCCACCGGTTTATTCCCCTACGTTTAATTGAAAAGCCACTCTAAATAATGAATTTGGGGTTATGCGTGGTGCACTTTTGTTTGATACAATCGATCACATCGTAAGCTGGAATCGCGGGTAATGTAATTAAATGATGGCTATTTCATTCGATTAGATCGTTGGCGACCGAAATTGAAATGGGAATGAAGGGCTGACTATCCAGCAACAATTTAACTAAAGTGCTTATCTATTGTGATTGTCATCTCACATGTTGACGTACAATAATAATTAAGAGTAATTGCCAGAGAGGGGCAATTTAATTGCATAATATTATAATATATTCCAACAAAAATTGCTTTTACACATGGGTGTACATAGATATATATACGATGAGTCGATGAAAGGTCAGATAAAGTATGAATATCGATAATTATTCGTATTTACTTGAGGAAAACGAAAACAATGTCAAGTTGCCTATTTCGATCGATTTGCGTGACATTGTCTAACTTTATGCAGTGCACCCTGTGTATTTACCTGAAACACAAAGTCATAAGTCTAATAGTAATAAAAAGTTATTGCAAAGATATACATAAGTATTCATAGGAATAGAGGTAGTGGTATTAAGTACGTCTTTGTATTAATATTCGGGTTCGTGCCCTTCATTTCTTAAAAAAAGAGCTTTATGGCGCAATGAGTTATTGAATGTATTGATATATAAGAGCAGTTTATTAAAAGCTCACAAGTACCCTTCAGTATTGCCCCTTGGCATCTATTTTCGATAGAGAATAGAGTTATTAGGTAAAATAGGACATATCCCTTCTTTAGTTCATAAGTTATACAAAGTGCATTCAGCTTTCCTTTTGGTTATATGTAGGTATGTGCCATGTTGTCCAGGCCAACGACTTAACGTTGAAAGTCTTACAGCGTTAAAACGCATGATCGAGGTAGCTCGGAACATTTTTTACACGATTACCGAACGTTCCCTTCAAAAGGATCAATTGTTTGACCAGCTGCATGCTTTGGGCATGTGGCACTATCTTGTTGGAACTATAAATCACTGATGCCAAGTCCATTGAATTCTAGCCAAAAATAGTCTTCCAACATGTCACGGCTGGGAACTTCATAGACCGTGGCGATCAGTTTTGTCAATGAAAAAATACGATCTAATCACAGCTCCCCGGCATGAAAACAATTGCAATTGAGTCACTTCTATTACATATGTACATACATATGTACATATATGCTTATTAATAAAGATTTTGATGAAATTCAGGATTTTCTTCAAGCTTTTGCAGAGCCTAATGGAAGAAGTTCTGACGGTTTAAGTGATCAAGAGGCTTCAAGTTAACCTTGTTATAGGCCAAGATCTTTACTCAAAATTCACAATTTGGACTAAGAGATTCCAAAAACATGTGTATGTCGTGCCATTTTCGGACTTCAGCCGACGGTGCATTAGTCCCACTCTCCAAAGGGGATGCAACGAAACCCGCTTACACAAGATGCCAGAATACGCGGCAGTCTTAGGAATACGTGGCGCAGAACAGTCAAGAAGGAAGCACGGCAACTGGGAAAGAGTTAGGGAGAGCTAAGGCACATTTCCAGAAATCGCACACGATGGCCCGTAGGCGTTGTAGATGTCCTAGAACCCCCAAGGGGATACAGATTATAAGTAGTTCATTAATGGTCACCACTGTACACCATTCTACATCATCACCAATTCGATTACCAATACATACTTGTAAGTTATATTGGTTACAGCAAGCCTTCATGCATGACCGTCTGTTTTCACTTATTCCTTATCAAAACTAATTAAATTTCAAAAAAATGATTGCGCTATTTAGTAGCAGATGTCGTATAGATTATTTGGCAAAATATTATCGCCGAAGTATGATTTATGGTATTTCACAAATTGAACCATTCAAATGCAATATTTTGTGAGTTGTTTTTCTAGTTCAACCTATGTTTGTACATATGTATTATTTTTCTGGGAATTCTCGATCAAGCAGTAAACAAATTTTAGATCTGTTTGAATTGGTTAACCCTTGGCAGCAGAAAATTTCCCGACTCATATTACCAAGAACTCAATACAATTATTTTATGAGGTTTTTTAGGACAGAAACCTTTGTATGAGCTAGCTTAGGGCTTCTATTGAGGATTGGGTTTCATATCAACAACATTGAAGGGGTAAGTGAAAAAGGCACTGGCCTATTTGATATTACGAACCTTTTGAGATACGCTTGATAGATCTAGGAGTCAGTTCATATTGAACCGATCCCCAGCACTGTCTACGTATTCAATTAAAAAAAAAATACAAAGGTCCCTCTTCTATTTGCTCCTTTCACTGTTTGAGGCTCATAAGGATGCACGCAGATTAAACAGAAACTGACTAACGCGTTTAAAAAAAAAAATTATGTAATATGTAAATAATCGGTATTTTTGGTGTTCCTCACTAATAATGGTAATGGACTTAAGATAACACATTGGCGTGTTAACAGAACATTTCACTATTGCGATCGATGTACTGAGCTTAAGTCACGCTATAGTGTGCAATACCTATGGAAAGTGAGATGCACAGCACTTCCTCTTTGATAGTATCAATCCGAAATTTATTTGAAATACTTGATTAAATGAATAACCCAGGACTTATGTTTCGCATAAATAGTGGAAGGCTGTCTGAAGAACCGAAAGTACAAAATTGTGTTAGCGATTCGCGATGGGCTAATTGCGGCATTTTCAACGCGAAATAAACTCAAATATATCGACTACACTTACGATGTATGTCCACTTTCTCACAGGATAATCAAATTTCGAATGTGAAGCAGTACGTTGAACTGATAATTAACTTAGCAGAGACAAAGTTGATCAGGGATCCGACTCATTAGTTTATTGAAGCATGCATTGCTGAATAAAACTGAGAAATTAAATATGTAGTTACCAATACCTTGGACATATTTTCTCAACCGACGGCAGAACTTAAATGCCATCCCAATCGGCCAATCTAAGTTTGGAGTGCTTTCCAATTATGTCGATGTAATGCACTTATGTTTACATAGATACTACCAGGTATTCGTCAGTTCAACATTGTGTCTATGCTGAACTATTTGTTAATGGGAAATCCCCGCGAAAATACCGCGCAGGCGTTCTAGAAGCCCTAGAACCTGCAAGAGAATCCACGACATCACGACATTATGAACAATAATCAGAAATTTTGACGATCTGTTTACATAGAAATAAGGCTACGCGCTTCTCAACAATCGATCTTGCGGTGTTCAATAATCGTATAGTTCCCCTTTTAGCAATTTTAGGTCTTGTCACTAAAATTGCAGGCCAAACATTTCAGCACTATTACCATTATACTATTCGTGATGTAGAACCATGGAAAATAAACTATTGGCGAGATTGGTTTGATGACTGAGCTTTCGTGGAATCAATTTAAATTAAATAATTTTCTGTAAATAAATAATCGGAGAGTATGCTCTTCAATAAACAAAAGAAAGATATCAAATGAATTTGTTTATACCTAACAATTTTCTAAGAAAAATAACTGATGATCATTTGCATCTTTGAAATTGATTGGGATTCCCATTAACAGCTATATATACACTTATGTAAAGGTCTATGTATGCAAATGGCTTCTCCGAAGAACTGTTCAACGTTTAGGTTCTGATTATTAATGGCGCTGAACCTGTTTTACATTCCGTCTTACAGTGGCTTATGAAATTAGGAAAAACCCTCTAATAATTTCTAATAAGCCGGTATGAATACGAATACAAAATAGCGGCCTAGCCCCCGCATTTCACTTGCTAACAATTTGAACAAACAACCAATGGGGGGCAATAACAATTCGGTACCAGCCAGTTTGCCGATGCGTCAATCGTTGACTTTTTGCTATCATGTGACAAGCACGCCAGCCGAGTTCTGTGAAAACAAAAACACCAGCAGCATTTCGCGTGCAAACGTCTAGATCTATGATCCCGCAGTCGTAGTCCAGTGTCGTCTCATATGCCCCCGGTATATGACTTCACTTATTACGTAATTTTCGTTGCCGTCATTCGAAGGATACACTCAAATAAAATCAATTAAGCCATATGTTAGCAAGTGTCCCGAAAGGACACTCAATGCAGATGAGAGATAAGCGCCCCCATTGACTTACCATAGATGACCGCAAGTCCTGTTTCATGCAACCACGACACTCGGTGATGTTTGAACAGCCAGATTGTAAGGACAGTCAGCGTTAGCAGGAATGTATAGACTAGCAGATTGAGGCTGTCTATTCGATGAGTAAGGTTTGCTTTGGCGTCTAGAGCTATATCTGTGGCCGTGGCATTGCACTTGGCCGTGAGGCCCACTAAAATTAGTAACACGCTAAAAACTAGAGAAACGCCGTGACGGCGAATCTTTGGCGATAACCACGACGACATAGTGGAAGGGGACAAACACACACACACACGCTGGGAGAGGAGCACGCACAAAGAAAATCAAAAACCGATTTTCCACCGAGTTTTCCTAATTTCAATCGATTTATCCCCGGAAGCCGAAGTCAGACAATCCTCAGCCACTGACACACACACACGATAATGACGACGATGTACAACGAACGAAAAAAGGATGACCGCGATGTGGTGCTAGAAAGGGGAGGTGGTGGGGAGTAGATATATTCTTTTTTTTCTTTTTCCGATTTTTTTTTTTGTATAGATTTTCCTTAATTTCTATTTTAAATGGCTAAAGAGCCACACTATTTCACAATTCATTCTATTTTCACTAAAAATCAGTATTTTTTCTTTCGTTTCGTCGTTTTCACTTCATTTTTTGGTGGACAAAGAGGAAAATTTTTAGTGTGAACTTCACGAATATTCGGTTCACTTGCTCGGCGTTTTCCTTCTCATCGACTGACTAGTGCGAGTACGACGAATGCGAAGCGAATGAGGGAGCAATTTTCGTTTTTCGTTTTTTTTCTCGATTTTACCTTGGCGTTGTTTCTATATTTCTTGTCGTCTGCGGAATTGCCGTTGCACAACAGTTTATGTGACATTTGCCTTGCTGCGCATATTCGTGCGAATGTCAAACTGATAAATGAAAGAAGAATAACAAAGAGCGAGGAGAGAATTGAGAGAGTTTTTTGTTATTTGCTTTGGTGTTTTTGTTCATTACTCTTTGGTGGGCATTCTAAACATTACCGAAATGCTTAAAATCAGAGGGAGAAACTATGAGATTAAGTAGAAGAGGGAAAATATCTTCTGGAAAGTGCTGCCATGCGAGGGGAGATAAGTACTAGATTTTAGATCTGAAATTTTCATCTATTCCAAATCCAAGTCGACGAGCGAATTTCCATTGGATTTCTTAATTGGCTTAAAACACGGCAAGAAAAATTATAAATGTTTTTCAAAAATAAGGATCATAAACATGGGTTTCATGAACTGAAATAGGGTTAAGTTTATTATACACTTGTTAACAGGACAGTACACTCTCAATTGTCACTTGACTCTGGAACAGTGCAATATATTTAACAGGTACTATGCGAATACTTACTTACTTTACTTAGCTCCTTTAACCCCTCGGAGGGCATATGGCGTCAACAACGCCTGTGCACCATCTTGTTCGTACTTCTGCAACACGTTTGAGCTTTCTCCTCATTCTAAAAGCTCCTCGACCACGTTCTTGAGAGACCTGGTTGCTGATATGATTTCGGTTTTGCTGGGAGGATTCGGGAATTCGTTGGCTCGGAGTACCCCTTTGAATTTGAGAACATACCGACGCCTATATGATTTAACACTGGAGCGAAATGTTCTCTCCATCTGACGAGCTAATCCTTATCCGAAATCAGAAGCCTGCCGTCTAGACTTTTCACCGGGTGTTGTTTGGAGCTCCGACCCCCAATGAGCTTCTTGGTGATACTATAAACAGTCTTACTGTCGCATCTGCTCGCTGCTTTTTAAGTCCTTGCAGCCAGTATGTCGATATACGATATCCTAGCTCGGTTTTTATCCACTGCTGATGCGGCTAAATATCGTGAAATTTCGTTAAAATTCAAAGTTTTGGGAGGGTACTTGAACGCCAACCCACTTTAAGGAGACAACGTTAAGAAAAAAGGATCTGCTAGTCAACTTTTTAAAAAATATTAAAACGATTCAAACAAATTTTAACTTTATCATGTTTTATTTTTGTTTTTGTAATATAAATTAAAATATAACTCCTAATACATTATATAGAATTTAATTAATTAGATAATATGTTAATACAAAATAAATAAATAAATAAATAAAGAAAAGAAAGAAAATGGGCAAATGAAATGAAACTGCATGTGGAAGAAGGAATAATACAAGAAATATGTAATTTATGATTAATGTTTGGCCAAAATTTTGCATTCCTAACCTCATTTAGCAGTTCGTCTCTTTGTTATTGGTGTTGTTGGTGTTGGAGGTTTGGATATCTAAAAATAATTAATATTAGTCTCTTTAATTGTAAGTAAGCAAAAAAAAAGACAAACCGATCGAATAGGCTTTGGTGTGGTAGCATTTGCTGGTGGTGGGTTATGGGGCGCCGGCCCATTTTCATCACCAACCACAGTCACTGCTACAGGCCGTGGTAGAGTGCTGGTAACAGATCGTTCAGTACTCGAACTACGAGGTGCTGATCCTGACCGCCTGAACATGCCAGACAAACGGCCTCGAAGATCCTTTTTGCTTGATCTCATATCACTAGCAACGCTTATGTCGGAATCTGATCCTTGAATCTAATTCAAAAAAGAAATAACTAAGTGGACAGTGTTCCTTATTTGATCCATTAACTTACCGATACTTCACTCTCAGAATTTCGACCACTCTTTGTGAGACTCCGTAGTTTTCCCATAAGGCCCTTCTTCTTCTTGCGCGGTCCTCGCGGTATATCACTCTGTGTCGAACCACCCGATAGGCGGGAATCTAATCTCGAATCCATACTTGAATCTCGAACCATTCCCCCCAATTCTGAATCGATTGATTGCATTGATGACACACTGCCATCGTCCTGTCGCCAAATTGCCTAAGAAATTCGAATACTTAGAAATTTTGTTATTTTTATTTAAAGTTACAATAACCCATGCCTGATCCTGCTGTATTGAATGATCCAATGACAGACTCTTTCTGTACAAACTGCCATTATTAGACCTCGATAGTTTGGTACTACCCGACCGGCTTGGTGTCGCTTGTCCACCTGCATCATTCTCCTGTGATGCTGCTCGTCTTAAATTACCCCTTCTTAACCTAGTACGTTCGTTTTCCTCCTCACTTATGCGTTGGAATTTCCTCAGTTCCTCTGAAGCCTCCGCCAATCGAGCTAGAACGCTCGATATTTGACTCCTGCTAAGCGTCGGTGATGGACTTCTACTGCGTTGACGCGCTGGTGCATCTGGTTTCAATGACTGTCTGCTTGCAGATGATTGTCCAGGCTCTTTAGATGATCCTGCCATTTTCAGATCCGGAGCTATCTTGACTAACTCATCGACAGTTTGAAGGAGAGCTCCCACTTTGCGTTCTCCACCATCCTGCTCTACTCTTCGTTTAATCAATTCTTTCTCATACCGTTCCCTCTCGCGTCGAAGCTTTTCGTTGGATGTTCGTAGTTTGGCGTGAACATCACGCAATTCAAGAAGATCACATTGCAGTTCTGCAATTTTCTTTCTACCCTCCTCGAGCTCCTCTTCGGTGTTGCGTTTTAGCTGATCTTGGCGACGTTTTGATTCCAAGCGCTCTTTGTCGCGTTCACGTTCGACTTCGAAGAGCGTTTGCCGTAAATCTCGGGCGAGCGTTGAAGTTTCTTGGAGAAGCCGTTGCTGATCCTCGCGTTCCTTTTGCCATGAGAGCTCGAGCTTGGTCTTCATTCCAGGGATTTTAGTTCGGCCAGAGCCGATTACTCGTTCCTCTTCAAATTCATTGAGCTTTGATTGCATTTCAGATATTTTGATCTCATTGGCACTGCGTTCAGACACTAGCTCCGTTTTGAACTTACTTACGTCCAACCGTGCTTCACAGAGCTGATCTTCCAGGCAACCGATCTACGACAAAGAAAAAAAGTAGATAATAGTTTTAATACGCAAATGATATCTCACTTGTTGTTCAAGGTATGCGATCTTGCTCTTATCATCGTCATCACTGCTGTGCATCGATCCACGGCTTTGTCGCCCTGTATTGGCTTTTAGATCACCGATTTTCTTCTGAGCTGACTCTAGAAGCTGCTTAAATGTGTCACGATCCTTTTTGAATCTCTCACATTGTCTCTGAAAAGGAGTAAGCAAAATAAATAACAGAACCGAGGATCAGTGATCGCAAAGTACCTGCATTGAGTTCAGCTCTGCGCTCAAATTCTTAACTTGTTGCTCGTATCGAAGCCTGGTAGACGCCACTTCTGATTTAGCATTCAGCTCGGCATTCTCCAACCTGAACAAAAGATGGTTAGAAAAATAATAAAAACAGATAAAATCACGTATTCAAACCTAATCTTCATGGACTTGATCTCATTCTGTAGCCCAGCGTTGTGCCCATTGATCGACAGCTGAGCCTGTTCGATTCGACTAAAATCGTTCAATTTCTGATTGAGATCATCGTTATCTTTGCGAAGTTGGAATACCAGATCAATATTCATTTCATTTTCTCTTCGCAAGCGATCATATTCTTGTTCCTTTTCCGCGATCGTGCTCTTGAGCATTGTCTTTTCGTATTCAGCTGCGCCGCTCTTAATTTGTTTAGATTCCAGATCTTGGATTTTCTTTTGAGCATCCTTCAATCGTTTCGCTAGCTCCGACTTTTCAGCCCTTATTGGTTCCATATCGACAAGCCTCTGTTTCGTGGACATCAATTCGCTTTGTAGATTCTCTTTTTCAGTGGTAAGCTGAGCTCTCATTAGGATTGTCTCCTCTGACAGTTTCTCCCAATGTGCATTCAATTCAGAGTACTTCTTTTGCTCATCATTCAACTGAGTCTGCGCGTCTTCCAGTTGCTTTTTGAGTTCTTGAATTTGTTTCGAAGATGCCTGTTCAGCCTTAGAGCTGCTCGACTTAGATTTGAGATCCTTAATCTCCCTCTCTAATGCTGACTTTGTTTTATCAGCGGATTTCTTTGCAGCGTTTAGCTCATCGTCGATCTGGGAAACTTTGGCTTCCCATTTCTCTCTTTCCTTGCGCTCTTTTTCGTAGTCTTTTTCGAGGTTAGAAAGCTTGTCTTTATCTTTTTTAGATTGAGCTTCTAAAGTAGCTTTAGCTGCTTCGGTTTGTTTAATCTAAACAGAAAAGAAGTTTCGGAAAAGTTAAAAAAAAGACATCTAGCTCTTACCTGTGTATCTTGTTTCTTGATCTTGTCTTCGAGATCTTTAATCTTAGAGTTCAGCTTCTTGGTTTCCTCATCGGACTTCTTCAATTTCTGTTCCAGTTCAGGCAGTTTAGAAGCTTGGCTTGGTGATGTTTTGAGTTTTTCTGCAAAAAAAATAAGAGATCTTATCTTTGGTAATATTACTTTCTTGACAAATCTTACTTAGATCGGCGTCGGCTGCTTGCAACTGCTCCTTGGTTGCTTTCAAATCCTTCTCTAGGGTTGCCTTTTGAGTCTCCAACTGCTGAACCTTATCCCCCCCACTATTCAGTACTATAGCTCTCATTTCTCGTATTTCCTCTTCCAACTCATCCACCCATCTTTTAAGGTGATTCTTTGGCGTCAAGTCTGTCACTCTCTTTGGGGTCCGTTCGGGTAACTTGTCCTCAGCTTCCTGAAGAATTCGCTTCACTTTTGTACTCAAATCATCACGTTCTTTTTCCACTGCACTAAGACTCTCCTTAAGCTTAGTTAGTTCGGCGCTCGATACGGATTTGTCGGCTCCATTCATTGAGGGCTTTCGCAGTGCTTGTAGCTGCATACGTTTGTTATCCTTCAAAAGTTTTTCGTTTTCACCTTCAAGTGTTGTGATTTTCGATCTCAAAATGGAAGCTTCCTGTTCGACGAGATCTAACTGTCTCTTTAGATCGACATCTTGGTTCAAGGTCTTACCGTTAGGTTTACTTTTTGCGGAAACTTCAGCTTGAAGACGTTCAATTGCACGGTCTTTTTCTACAATCGACTTTCGAAGAGTTGTCAATTCGTCATTCAAGGCCTTTAGTTTTTTATCCGATGGAGAACTTGACCCAAACAAACTTGGAAGCTTTCGACTACCTTCGTTGCTTTGGAGTTTTTCTTGAAGATCCTTAACTTTCTTCTTTGCCTCAGCGTTTTCCTTTTCGAGATCTTCGACTTTAACTCGAAGTATAGAGGCTTCTTGTTCATTTAACTCTAGCAATATTCTAAGTTCAGCGGGATCGTCCTCATCGGAAATACCTTCATCGCGATCAGCCAAAGGTTCAGGAGTTAAACGATTTGGCGTTGGACTAAGTTTCCGACCTAGACAATCGAAAAACAATCGTTAAGTTTCTATCCACATATTGAAGTTATAAATGGGTTGCATTCAAATCAATTGCCATTTGGAAAAACTACTGTCATGTTTCACATGTGAATTTTGACAGACAAAGTACTGTGACTGTCATGCGATTATATAAGCATTTTTAGGGTTTGATTAGTTAGCAAAACTTAAGCAAATTCACCGTTAATCAAAATAAAAAAAATAAAATCAAAAAACAAATGTGCAGCCGGAAAAAATGGCAAAAAACTAAGGGAAATGACAGAAAGCAAGAAGTATTTTTGTTGACATTTTAAATGCATATTAGTTTGGAAAAAAATAAGCAAATTTTTCAGCCAAATTTCAGGGAAACAAACTATAATCAAAATTTAATAAAGTTTATTCGTACTTCTCGACCGTGATGCCATTTTTTTCAACTGCATCATCATGGATTCATTCTCATCTTCAAAACGTACAAGTTTCTTCCTTAAATTTTCAGCCTGTAATTAGAACACATAATAACTACATTTATACATCAGGGTCTTGATAAGTTTTTTTTATATATATTGATCTTCTGACAGTCGTTCCGTGAGATATGAGGTCACAGAGCTAGTTGTAATGTTCAGTGGTACAGAAAAGGATTAAAATGCAAACGTCTTTTGTCACTTATCTATAACTGTCATAGAGTTGTCAATTTTGAAGTGAATGTATTACTGTCAAAGTGACATATAATGTGAGCGGTCAAAATCAATATTCAGTTGCGAAAAGTAGGCGTGGTATCAGGTCTCAGAGAATGGTTAAACTTAATTTCGTTGTCTAAGTGTTGTCAAGTTATTGTCTGTCATGACTATTTCGAACTTCATCATGTTTTCGTATTTAACCGTTATTTTTGGTTTGATTTTAGGATTTTGTTACAATATTAGACTCACTAACACTGATACTACATAAAAACTACTTCGTTCTACTTGGTGGACATTAGTAAAGGACCCCTTAAAGCTCTGTACCTGCGCTATTGAGCCAAGCACGAGACATCAGTGATGGAAAGAGTAGACCATGATGTGATGAAGAAGCTAGTGAAAAGAAACCTCCGCAGGGACTACTCTCACGCGAAAGAGCATCTCTGAATGGAGGACTTTCTCTGCATTCATCTTCAGTTTGCGTTTGGGTAGAAATGAGAACCCCAAGTTCTCCTGACGTTTGTGTACCAGTGGACTCTGATAAAGTAGGTTCTGTGTCTACTCCCAAGGATCTTGTGGTCAACTCTTTGAAATGTTCATCAATCGTTGTGCCCATTTCTTGTGACGAAGTTTGCTCAACTTGTACTTCTCTATCAGTCAGATCGATGCTTTCAGTAAGCGTTTCGGAATCCACCATTTCAATGGAGGTTTGCATGCTAGCATCAGAGAACTCTTGCGTTTCAGTAGAAATGCCTATCTCACAAGTTTCATTTTGGGTTTGTGTACTTCGAGGGAAGAATATATTTTCCAGTTCATCTGTTTGAGTTCCTTGATTGAATCGTCCAAGGACTCCTCGACGTTGACGAAGTCTTTCGTTCTGTAGTCGTTGGATTAAAAAGCGAATTTGAAAGGTGTGCACTTAGACTTACCTCTTGTTCGGAGAATTTCAATTGATCTTTCAAATCAGATTCTCTTTCAATGGAGTCCTGCAGATCTCTCATCAGCTGTTGTGGGTCATCATGAGATCCACCTCGAGTGAGAGACTCCCTGGTGAACTTTCCATCGGCGGATGTTGATTTGCCGATGCTGCCGAGAGTCGGTGGCTTCTTTTTGCCTGGATTTCTTAGGTCTTCCGTTTCAGCCTAGAGAAAAATTAACCATTAGATACTGATCGGTATTTTGGCAAAAAAAATCCTCTCACCTGTAACTTTCTCGCCAATTCATTAGAGAATCTTAGTTCCTCTTCCAGCTTCTTGATCTTATTGGCCATATCCTCATTACAGTTAGCTTGTTTCTCTTGTTCTAACGTCTCGATCTTTCGCTCACACTTTTTCAGTTTGAAACTTAAGATCCTGCAGTTCTTCGTCGTGGACTCCAATTGTTTCTGAAGAGTGGTATTAACCTCAGCTTGTGTATCCCGGAAACTGTCATGCATTTCTTCCATTTCTTGCTCAAGACCTCTTAGTTCCCTCCTTACCTCGGTGTTCTCCTCCATGAGCTCCTCACAAAGTTGCTCAGCCGCTTTAAGCTTGCGCTTCATCGCATCATCTCGTGGACTTGTCTCCAATTCCTTAAGCTTGGAACTTAACGCACGCTTCTCATCGGAGACTTTGTCAAGTTGAGACTTGAGGTCATTGACTTTTGCCTGCAAGTTAAGAGCCTCAGAGGCAGCTGTCCTATTGGGTCCGGTATCTATGGAAGCCAATCTTCTTAGTAAAATATCACTTTTGTCACGTTCAGCTCGTTCAGCACGAGATCGCATAGCATCGAGCTCAGATCTTAGGTTTCTGATTTCCTCTTGTAACTCTCGATCGTGCGTTCCAATGAGTGTCGTATCTGTAGTCTCTGTGGTTAGAGAAGCATTGTCGTTGTACTTCTCAGATACTGCTTTTTGATTATCCTTGATTTTCAGCATAAATTCGACGTCTTTAGTGGCCTTTTGTTTGTCGGACTCTTTTCTGCTCGCCGAACTGCTTGACGATCTAGAGGATAGGCTTGACGTGGAACTGCTGGATGTTGTCGCAGTGCTTGTAGTTGGCTTAGATGTTGTGGTGCTCATTGATGTGGATGATGATGATTTCTGTAATGTTGTGGCGGTGGAACTTGTCGTTTTCTTTGGCAGACCAGGACCAGGTTTCTTTTGTGTCTCTGTGTTGGAGGAGCTTGACTGTCGGCGCTCTGGTCGATCAGGAGCAGTGCTATTATCAGTGGAGTTGTGGTGATGGTTATTCCTAAAAATAAAAACAAATTTCAGTTTATTTTTTCAATAAATAGTAGCAAAATGATTTTAGAAGTCAGGGAAGTCCTTATTCAAGAGTTTGGTGATCAGAGACCGAAGGAAACTGATTGAAATGATCGTCGAAAAGATCGTGTTTTGTTGGCAATTTATCTCAGATACAGAGAAGCTCAAAGGCTCAGTAATTCAATCAAAGTATCCAAATTCCAAGGTAATTCAGCTTGAGAAATCAAAATCAAAATCTTGAAATCAAAGTTAAGAAAGGAATTTAAAAAGATCAGAAGATCAAAAATGTGATCACTGATCAGAGCTACAACGGAAGTGAAACTTTTGATCAGTGCAAAGTCAATTTTAACTTTGCAACTGATCTCCTCCAATATGTTGTCACTGAGACAAATATTTCAGGGTAACAGATCTTTTTTTTTGCCCTTGGAGCACGTCATATCGCCAGCTTCATTTGAACTTACTCCTCCTTCCTCGGAACCGATTTTTCCCTGCTTGATTCACGCGAATTTTGGCTTTTTTGTTTTTTTAGCAAATTCATCTTGCGCATTCGTTCAGCGAGGCTGTCATTGTATTGGATGACTAAATCATCTGGAATATCCTTTGAAGATGATGATGCCGTTGATGATGGTCGTCGCATAGTGAATGTTTCCTCCAGCTGTAAAGTTTAAAAGAAATAACGGTTATTCATCGAACCCCTCCTTTTTATAAAGAACTCAAACTTGAACTCTTAGACTCTTTACCAACCTCCTTTAAATCCAACGTTGTTGTATGCCTCCTCTGTGGTATTTGTACATTTAAAGAAACATCAACGTTATTTTCTACTGGTCGTATAATCATAGCAGTAGAATTACCGTCAGCTTCATCCAAATCGGGTGTAGAGGTCCATGATTGTGGGCGTTTCTTAAGCTCTATATTATATTGAACAACTTCATATCAAATTGTTTGATTTAAGAAGATTTGATGTATTGTTTTTGTTTGTGGTTAGCAGTGAGACAATATCCGACGCCAAACGAGCGAGCGAATAAACGAGAACGAATAAAGCGTGCGAGCGAGAGCGTGCGTTTTGTATGTAGATTAGTCGGCCATTTTATTTTGAGTTATAGTTTTTTTTTTACAATATTTGATTTATTTGTATATTGTTGATGAATAGAATCGATAAATTAGAAAAGAATACAAGAAAACACAATTAATGTGATGAGTTATTTAATACTTGAAAAACTTATTTTTAATTTTAATAATTTATTTTATTAAATAAAAGATGAAAATTATTTTGTTTAGTAAAAAGATAATCTAATAAGTGACTGTGATTGTGTAATTGATGACTTGAGTCCATATCCTTACAGGTTTCTGGCAGGCAAATTCTTGTGCATGGTGCTACAAATCGTATGAATACACAACAATTCACAGTCAAAATTAGTTTGCTACAAGTGTAATAGATTTTATTGACTTTTTTGAGAAAAAAATTTAGTTAAAATACAACGAGAGAAAAAACTGAAAGATTGCTTTTATGTAAGATACAAAATTATTTAATTAAATCGAAAAATCAGTTAAATTATAAAAACAAAATAAAATGGTGCAACTTACCGATATCGTTGCCATTTCCATTGCTAGACAAATTTTGGGTGGATGTCCAGGATCGAGAAGAAGGTCTAAGAAATAGAAAATTAAAAAAAAAAAAGAACAAACAACTTAGTCTAAGCCCTTAGATAAAGAAGTTGAAGTCTTAAAAATGGTTCTCTTTCTAACTTTAATTTCTATTCAACCGATTCATACTTGTTTCCCTACTTCGCAACCTGAGAAGTACAAATATTATATCAGCTTAATTCTCGTACTACGGTCACTTAGAAGAATAAGCTCCTAAGAGAAAAGTATGGTGTTACAAGAAAGTCAACCTGAACGGCCTAAATATGTATGTACCTACTTTAGGAGTTTAAACTGTTCGCTATGCTTCCTCAATAGTTACGTGAACGTGCACCGCCGCTAATAATGTTGAACACCGATTTGAACAGAATTAAGAACATTAAAACCTAAGATAAGCTCATGTTTCAAACTGTGCTGTTAAGATCAGGTTGAAGAAAGTAAGCTTTCGCGAAAAGATTGCGAGAAAGAGCGGATCCATGCAGACATGATTCAGATCTGTGACAACTAGCACCTTAAGCCGGTTAAGGACATACATAAATATCTTCACAGCAATGTGAAAGAAGATCACCTGAATGGACTAGCCTTAATACATATCCATCAAGACATTGCTTCAAAGATGAACCCTGAAAAACTACTGGAATACATGCTTTAATTTTAATTAAACATGTAAATTTTCTTTATACAAAGTATGTTTTATAGTTTTTCTTGTATGTCATTGTTAAAGATGGAATCCCTGAAACAAATTGCAATGCAATTTGCTGCCCTTGCTGCAATGCCTATATTGAAAGTGTAAAAATCTTATACAACTCTGCCTCCAACTGTCAGCTACTAAGACAAGGTCAATGTGCTTGCTGGTCAATTTACAAGATAGTGCTTTGTCTAAGCATACACAGTTCCCCCCTTTGTAACCATTGAACAATTTGGGCGAATCTTCCTCTCCTACAAAAACACTGATAAGTCACAAGCTTCACCACATAAACGCTGGTGTTCCACAGGGCTCAGTTTTATCTACGTCTCTCTTTTATTTTATAATTGATCTCTTGTCTTGTCCTGCATGTCAATCCAATTCTTAGTTGATGAGAGTATCCTCAGTTTTTCGAGGTCTCCAAAAATACTGCAAAACGTTAAGGATTCCTTAATCGTTGCAAGAAATATAACACCTCATTTGAATAGACCGCTCACAGCTAGGATACAATGTCCACATTCAGTCTGGTGCAGAAATCTTCTTTGCTTGCACCAATACGTAGTATAGGGCAATTTTTGGATGCGTGAAATTTTTCGATCTCTAGATTTTAATAATTTCTGACACTACCTTTATAGAGAAGTCGAAAAAAGTGATTCTGCCAATTCTGTCTGTCACAGACAGGCTGCCGCTACAGCCTAAATAGGTGAACGATCTGAATCAAACTTCATATCTGGGGTCTGTGGGGTAATCCCAATGCATTCCTGCCCCTCAAACACATCTACGTCTCTTTTGATTGTTGTCCATACAATAATGTCCTTCCAAAAAATATGAAATAGAACCTCCCTGTCTTATTATGGAGCAACGAGGATTGTCGTTTAAGTTTAAAAAATTCTGTTGCATTTCTCACTTGATCTCCAATTATAAATCAAAAACACCTAGACATGGTAACGCTTGAATGTCTCTAAAATTCACTTCACAGTGAAGCATCAATAAACAGCATTCGTTGTGTAACACATAATTTGGAAAAAACAATTGCCAATATTGTCATAAACATTTCCTTGAAACCCCACATGACTTAACATTATTTCCAGGAAAAAGTACTTGTAATTTTCCAAGTGTTAGAAACACTTACTTTGCATTCAATCCATCGGATAAATTCGGCGACGATGCAACAACATCATCACCTCCCCTCTTCCCACCGTGCTCCTTGTAATCTCGAAAGCATCTTTTACATCTGGTCGGCCATCGAACCTGTGGGTGGAATCCTAATGGGCAGAGTTGATCGCCTTTCGATGATGGATACAAATGATGCATAGGTACAGCAGCTCAACGAAGCAAACTGTAGTCTCAACTGAAGATCTCTTGGTTCCAACAACCAAACCGACGACTGGATGAATGAATCTAAAATTAGAAAGAAAAAAAAACCGATTAATTATTTGTTTGTTTATGTGATGAAGTATCTATTTTATTCATCTGGCTTGCGTCAACATTTTACTTCTCTCCCTCGCCAGTGGAGGAAATATTTAAAAAATATTTTCCCTCGAAAATCAACATTTCTGACCTTAAATTTTGAATTCTTTTTGAAGTCGTTTTTTCTGCGTCCTTTTTTTTTTTTTGTTTTACTTTTTTATTTTGTTGTTGATTTTTGAACTCATCCAAATTAGAATCAAACAACCACCTACAAAACGTTCAGAGTTTCTTGGGCATTTGGCCAAAAGTGCATAGTGTTAGGTAGGAGAATGAGATAGAATTCTGTAGGAAATTGGCAAGTCTATATTCAGATTTTGAGGTTTGTGTGACGAAATTCATTCGTTTCATCAGATGTGCGCAACAGAATGATAATAGTTTGTGCGACAAGCAATGAACCCTGCAACCTGAATTCTTGTTTGCTGTCGCGACAAGTTTGTTGCGCTTCTTTGTTAAACTGAACATTTTTTAAATACCAATCGATAAACAATTAGGCTATAATTAAATATATACACTTAATATTTACCGATTTAAAACGTTTGCATAAAATTGAAACGTAATTTTTCAAGCAATTGCGACTCAACCTAGTGTAGATGTGAAATTATTTTTAAGAAAATCTTTTGACCATCGGGCAGTTATTACAGCGTACAACAATAAAAATAGCTGGGCCCAAGATGAGTTATTGTCGGACGAGCATCATTTCGAGTAAAATTTGACGAATGGTGGATTTTTATGATTCATTCGTTGTGTCCTAAAAATGTCGAAAATACAAGGGAGATGAGTAATCGCAGTACTTTTATATTTTTGTAAGATTATATTTAAAATTTTATACACCATATTGGGAAGATGCAATATGAGTAAGAATACTCCATGCAATTTTAAGAAACTGGTCAAAACCGAGCGCTTTTTTAACTCTAGTTTCATACGTCTTCCGTACATGGAGAGGTACACGAATGTATGTACAAAATAAACTGTCCCAAACAAACATAATTGGGTCGCATTTTTTTGCAAATGGCATCGTATGCATGTCATATTAGACATTTGTGAATACTTGACGGATATCATAACAGAAAAAATATATAAAGGTCCAAATAAAGATTTCCATCATTCAAAATAATTTTTTAGTTGGTAAAACAGTAATTTAAACTTCATGGGATGATTCACTTTGTGCCACCTTGTACTTTGTGAATTTCACGTGATGGCTGTACTAGATTAAGAGTTACAAAAGTAATAGGTTTTTGCACTAAAATTCGTAGATAATCAAATTTCGGAGAGTGAGGGTAAAATTCTCTCAGAGAAAAAGTAAACGAACGGGTTGAACAAGAAAATGTTGAAAATACATTGATTTGATAGAATTGACAGTTTTCACATACCAGCCCAAAGAAATTTCTTGCACTAAAATTCGTAGCATGGGAAATTTCTTACTCTCTCGATCTGTTTTGTGAAAAACTACGAAAATTCTCCGTACGCGAACAGATTTTCGTAAATATTCGTCAAGTTTCGTAAAAATTCGCTGTTTTAGGAGGGTACACGAACGGACCTAGTATTTCGAATTTTAAAATAGAAATACAGAACACTTATAGTCAACATGGTGTTAGCCTGTCCATTTTTGTGTCAGTGGCCGCCTTCCCTACAATTGGGTTACAATCTGGGATTGATCGAGCTAGAAATGAATTGAAATCTTCTCATGAATGGCACTTTCTACCTCATGAGGAGAGCTACGGGTGCCAAACAATTAGCCCATAGTAGCCATATTAGTTTTATGACTCTTCAGCAGGGGTGGCAAACTCAAACTTCTTGAGTGCCACTTTTTTATTTGAAGTATGGCAGGGGGCCACATTGAAAAGTGTGTGTTTCCAATAGGTTTTTTGACAGGTGATTACCACCATATTGGTGAGGCTATATCTGTCAAATTGGTTGTTTTTTATTTATTCTGTTTTTCCAAATCGGCATGAAGAGTAATAGCGTTCAACAAAAATGGAAATTATTAAATTGTTTTATGAAAGTGGGACATCTGTTCGAGCAACATTTCGCATTCATTTCTGGGTGAATGGGTTCATCAACAAGCAAAATTATCGATATTTCGATCCCGATTTACATGTAAGATTTCAATCCGATCCCGATAAATATTGTCATCAGATCGAGTTAATGAAGTTTCAATTGGATTCATAATCCATTCGCTCACGTTGGGAACACACACTTTGCCATAGCCTTGACTGTCTAGAACCCTTCCGCAGATTTTTTTCGTTTGTTTCAAGAAACTGTATCTACGTATATGAAGATATTATTTGTTGTATAAAGAAAAATATCACTTGAACTTGAAACATTTGTATACACGGTATACATTGTGTTTCTAAAAGCAATAACGTGGTGAATATGCGTGTATGTGGGCTCTGAAGGTAATTTAATGTTTAATGGAAATTTGTGTGGTTTTTACCACGTCAACTTTTATGTGTTCTTGACAGTTAGTATTGTATATTTAAATACAATACATTAAATGTAGAATAGCACTTGGTAGGTTATTTATGTAAATATGGTTAAAAGCTACTCAGATTTTGTTTAATTTTAAAATTAAATAACAAAAATTACACTTGAAACATTGTTTACCTTGTCAACTTATGTGGTTTTAAAAGAGGCCATAGTAAAACTTGGACTTGGTGCATAACTAGTACATGGAAAACAATCAAATGAGCTAAATCTATGAGAACATAAGACAAGGTTAAGCCTAAATTCTAGGATACAACTTTCGAACCTTCCTTTATGTGTCCGTCTTGAACGACAAAATTAAGTGTACAAGTCAAACGCATTGTCCCTTGCATCGCACTATAATTGGGTGTCGCAATAAAATTTTGGTGGGGCGGTTTCCTGCTAGTCATTTATTCGGAAATTATGTTTTCATTCTTGTTTTCTTGGTAAGGCCATTAACCACAATTCAATGGATTGTTTAAAGAAGCTGCAATATACAGTAGATTTTGGGGAAGTAGTTTCTTTTGGCAAACAACGAAAATCCTAGTACTTCGCCTCTCCATCCCGAATCGAAACATTCAAAACAAATTTCAAAACTGGATGAACTTTTTTTCCCTATTTCAGAGTTCATAGGAAATGACATGGTTGCCATTTGGTAAACATAAATCGGTAGTCAAACATCAAGCCGTGAAAAACTTTGCTGATGCCCTTAACTCTATCCAAACTGTATGGAGGCGAAGCAGTTGATCGTATTGAGACATAGTAATTAAAACGCCTGCCTATTGCTACCTTCAAATCTGGTTATAAACCTTGCACAGTGGAAGAAGATTAATAAATACTGGCAACACTGCATAAATTCAAAAACACAGAATACCTTGGCATAACAGTAGGTTATAAGTGAAACAGGAAACTACATCGTCTATGATCCACTGAGAATATGATTAAAACTTTTTGGGCCTGCTCCAAGTATTTCGTAAAAAATGGGTAGGTACTTAAACTTAAAATAATCAACTATAAATCTCCAACAATTGTTAGGTAACTTTTTATGCATCGCTAGATGGTGCCGTCCTATAAATAGTGCAACTACTAGTTTTAATAGAAATTATGGATGCGATACGGACCTAGCCGACAGCTGCGTCACAAATCATATTAGACCTCTCATCCCGTCACAGTCTGTGGCTAATGCAAGAACTCAAATCTCAACTTAACTGGGCACATGAAGATCCCAGAAAGAATTCAGCTACTATCTTCACCATGAGCATGCAATGCACCTTAGACTTTATGCCAAAAAGAGTCCGTCCCAATCAACCCTTCAAAGACAAAATCTCAGACTACGATTATTTAGATAATCCTCTAATCCCTCCAACACCTCTATTCAATTGATGTACTGACGCCTTCTACTACCACTTTCTAGAAAGAAAGTGAGAGTGTCAGAGAGTTTATCAGAAAAAACCTGCCGATAGCCAAGCATGTCCTTTAAGTTTTAGGGTAAGCTGGTTTGGAACTTTCTTGAAGCTTGCAAAACATATGTAAATGCTACCAAAATACTTGTTTATTTCTTCTTTTTTTTCAAATACAATAAGTCCATTTGCTGAAACGAAACATAAATATTTGTTCAACATAAACTCTTAAGTGACACATAAACTCAAACCTAAACGTAAAAGTCCTTAAGTCGCACATAACTCATGTACAGGAAGAAATGTCTCATAAAATATTTAAGTCAGTCATAAGTGGTGGACAAATTCAGTCAAAATTCTAGATTTGTTAGAAAATGACGTGGAAGTACTTGAAATTGTAGAATTATGAGTTCCTTGTGAAATTTACGAAAGAAATTAATATTTGTAAAATGTATAACATTTGATGAGCTATATTTTTACAAAAGATTTCGCTTAGCAAGGGAGAGAACAATTGTTGTTCTAAGGAAAATAGGAAGCTTATAGGAATGTCCATTGAACAGGTACAATAATGATAAGTTGATTAAAACTTAAAGTACTTAAATTACGTCTCCCTGCGTTTTTTTTTTTTTGCAACGCGAAACCATCTGCTAAGCATAGCTGATTGTGCTTGTGCAACTTAAATAAACTTATGTTTCACTTAAAATTTATGTGGAACTTAGCTATGATTTATTTTCGTTTATGTTTCGTTTCAGCAAATGGACCAGTAATTTTTCAATACTCTTTGACTAATTGACTGTTGAAAAACAAAAGCATATAGTTGCGAGTCAGAAGTCATTCAAGATGTGTGATCCCGAAATAAAACGAAACTTGATGATTGGCCTTTATTTGGGAAAAACACGAATACATATTCAAATAAATACTTCGAGCCACCGAATGTGAGATTGATAGAACTTTTCTTCGGTCGCACCATGAAGCGTTATAAGGAGACTGGCGATGTAGTGCTACTGGCCGCGCAGACGTTGAAAAGGTGTGCAAGAGATTGGCTCGAAATCACAAGCGCAGTGCAACAAAAAAACCGCGAGAGCTGAACGTGAGCGACCAAAGTGTGCGACGCATACTAAAAAAAAAAAACGTAATACCAAACCTTTTAAGAGATTTAAATGAAAGGACCTTACGGCATTGCAAAGAAAAAAGCGAGCGAGTTGCTCAATTTGGTTTTCTTTTCATAAGCAAAATAATCGAAAATTACTGTCAGGACGTGCAAGTGATCATTGCGATAATTTACGCATCACTCGACGAGAAAATTGGCTTCAAGAAAGGGGCATGTGCTAAAAAACACGTGAGTTTGGAGTCACTGAGAAGAGACTTGAGCCGAGCATGGAAGGGTATCAGCCTAGATATATTCAGGCATCATGTCAGTGAAAAGCGTCTGAGGGCTGTGATACGCGCCAAAGGTGGATATATTCCAGATAAATAAACAACTAATAAACTTTATCATTTTTACTTTTGTGGATTTTTTTTTTTAAATAACCGATTTTTTTAATTTTAAAAGCCCAACGCTTAAATTTCTGACCCAGTACATACTTATAAATCAAGCTTTCTTAGACTTATGTACTCGTATGTTCGTATTAATCTTGCTTTTGGAATAGTGAGTAGATTCTTGCAGTATAGATATTGAGCGCGTTCGCATATCGAGAATTAAAGGACGATTTTCAAACTGAGTTTAAATGATACCGACTCCCTCTTCTGCTGTAAGATGATGATATACTATATTTTTCCACGACGATGAGGGGTATGTGTGCACATTCATAAGAAATTTGTTCGTTTTGTGTTGGCCCGAATTAAGCCTTAAATTATGAATATCAAATCCCCAGTCTATACAGTGTAATACATAAGCTATTTAAATTGACAGGCTAGTCAGTAAGAGTAAAAAATTAAGCAACAAATTACTATTCTAACTAGCAAAAACACTTAGAAAAATTCACTCTTTTATTTCCTTAAAACACTTAAATTTTCTAATTAAAATCCCATTGTCTAGGCGCCACAATATTTAAAATCCTATTGTCTAACTGCCAAAAAATGTTCAACTGAAAAGTCTACGCTATGCCACCTATAATGAAAACGCACATACATCACTTTAACAAATACCAAAGTTTGACACTTGCGTAAATTCATTTTCGAAATTCGAACACAATCTCCTTAAATTGTTGTCAAAAATTCGTGTTTTTAAACTCTGCGCACAAGTAGTCTCTCCCAACCGGCGCATGTTTTCTTTTGCACATCTCTGAGAGAATTTCGAAAATATGAACAATTGCATTTTAAAAACTTAATTTCGAAAACCATATGAAAAGAAAAAAAATAATTCTTTCGAACTCAAGCAAGTGTATTGTAATTAATTCTCGACGTGGTCGTCTGCCAAAATTACACGTATAACCTAATTTTCGGCCAAGTCCCTGTCCAAACATATATTTTTCGTTTTTTGACATCTTCAACATGTTTTTTCTTACGTGAAATTGCAAATAACGCGTTGGATATGGATTATATCGCCGACGAGCCAGACGACGATGTTGCTTCAAAATATCAGGGTATAGATGATTTTGATCTGGTAATCCACAGTGGAGGAATAACGTTGCGTAACATTTACGTATAGAGATTTATATCTGAAAAAAATCACTAACTTCACTTGATTTTTTTCAAATGGAATCTGAACACTTTTTTTTATAAAATTTTCTTTTTACGATTATTTTCCGCAATATATTTTCTCTTTTTTTTAACAAAATTCGTTCACTTTTTTTGCTTAAATCATAAAAAAAAAAAAACAATTCACTGCTCCGCTTCTTGTATAAATTTTTTAAAAATATTTTTTGCTGTAGATATTTTAAAAATAGAATGCCACTGGGTGAATTTTGCTTTTTTTTTCCGTTTCTGTGATTTTTATTTTCTTCCAAATTTGATTGGAAAATTCGAAATAAGTCGGCGATTTTTTCAAAATTTAAACTTAAAATTAAATGCAAAACTTTTTGTGTATAAAATTGTTCAACTTTTATCGATTTATCGACGTCAGAACGATCGTTTAAAAGGAAATTTGTTTTGGGCGAAAATATCCTCCTCCGGATGGGCTAATTTTAAAATTTTCGGTATTTCCTTCTCCGCACAACCCCTTCGCTATTATTTTTTTTATACAACGTCAGTGTTGTGAAAAATCCGAACCGAACGTTTCAACATTTTAGATTCAACTGAAAGTTGCACGAGAGTGGATCTTTCGAATTTAGAATAGAATGTTGAGAGGGATCTTTTCCAACGAACAAAAAGGGAAAAAAGACGTTCGCTCTCAACAAATTTTGCTGTTTTTATTGTTTATTTTGAGTTTGGGAACAAGTAAAACAAACAGAGGAAGTCGATTTTGTTTTTGAAGTGGTCTTTTCTTTTGGAATTCAATTGGTTGTAATGGATGTTTATAATTGGCGCTGTGGATAATGGGTTCATAAATTTTTTTAACTAGTATGGATAGAGACAGAAAAAATATTTATGGGTCGGAACCTATAAACTTGATTTCGCAATGAGTGCTGTGGAGCAAGATTTACTTAACTTGGAAAACGTTTATTCGTTTTGAAATGACAAGAACCAAAATCGGTTTCATGAATGGAATCTCAATGGTACGACATAGTGACGCAGTTCTAAATTATTGGAACGACAGCTGCGACTTGTACGTAGTACAATTGCTATGGGCAGCCATGTGATATAGTTGATTGATTAGAGTCTACTATATGACATTCGTATCGTCGTCCTTTTCCTTCTGACCGTAATGCATTGGTTAGCCTGTTGGACTACTAGTCTTTTAGGATCAATTATTCAATGGCGGCAAATGTTCAATTAATATTACTATAATACGCTGCAAAACTGTCTGTCTCTTCTCCCTCAAAACGAATAGTTAAGAGAAACTTGTCCCTGAGCTCGAACGATTTGATGCGTCAACTATCATACATATTTATTCTTTTGAAAACGTATTATGATAGTCCAATGTACCTAAAGTGGACTACGAAGCTTACTACGCCTCGGACCAAAAATGTAAAAAAGCAAGGACCTCCCTTTTTAAAACAACCCGTTTTTCCAAAGGGAGCTAGAATGCGTGAAGAACAGCAAAGTATCAATCCCAAACATGTTGCTGTGTGCTACTCTTTTATTCTTCTGGAAATTCATTGAAAGACTAGATTATGCCGCGTCAGCACTATCCAATGTTACTCCAAAACAGAGGCTTCGCTTGATGACGGAGGGATAGCTTTTACAATCAAAAAGGATCCCTCAGTGCAACAACTTTTAAATCAATAGCTCATTGCATGCAACTATCCAAGACTTTTCTGTACGGATTTGATCACAGAGAAGACATAGGAGCATATGAGAACACCTACCTCCTATATACACAGAGATATGTGGTACCAGTAAACCATGTTTGTGTTTGCACACGTCAGTTTGTTGTCTAAGTCAATACCCAAGTACAGAGCTTCTCCTCCTGTTCGTTGATGGTAAGAACATGATTTCGTTTTAGTAGCTTAGATGAATTGCATCGTTTTATCTTCTTTCATCTTCATGTCCCACTTTGAGAACTACTTGGTTGTTGCAGTTTGGTGATTGTTTTACAAACCGGCAGCAAAAGTTGCTTTCATGGCCGTATCTCTGACAGAAGGGACAAATGTCTGCTTTAAGCAGTAGGTAGAGGAGGGGTCCTGACATTGTACCTAGGGGTACCCTAGAATCGATTTTGTAAATGGAAGCGTTGGTCCCTTGTAGCATACAAATCAAAATGTAAAAAATACCATCCTCGTGATTAACTCAAATATGAAATTTATTCAAAATCGTTGCAGTCATTTTCAAAAAAAAATCCAAATCAGGCTAGAGCCACTTGGTTTTGGAAGGTGAAACCCATCTTATGCACCCTTGCTTCCTTAGATAAATAATCTCAATAATTTCAACAGTAATCTGAGTTTCTCATCCAGAGCAACTGCTACACCTTTAAAACTTTTAAAAACGTACAATACTTTAGCCAATTATAGAATTTAATAGTGTAAACGCTGTAGATAAAAGTTCTCTTAACAAAACATAGATCAATACTTTTGTTTGGCGTCCATTCTCCCCAAATATTGCCTCTAAAATAATCAATCTATATCTATGATCTATACACATTTAAGATTATTCCTTTGTTTATACCGGCATTTATAAACAATTCAAAATGTTATTTTCTTAGTTGCGAAATTTTCATTTCAACAAGCAGACTTGGGTCCTCGATTCGTTTGGTTCCAACTAGACAAAACGAAAGACTTGTAGAATTTATCAAACGCATTATATATTTTTGTTAAAACACGTTCTTGGTAAAAATAACTCTGAGTACATTGCTAGCCACTATCAAAGCGCTAGAAAAAGAACCCAGGGAGTAGGATAATTAAAAATGCTTCTAACACTAACTGTGGAATTTGGCCCAAATCCAAATTTCAAAAATTGCCATCAATGTAAGTTGTACGTCGGTCGGTGCTTCGGCACGCAGATATTGCGGACGGAACATTCAATTCTATTTCGAATGTTTTTTTTTTTTTCTTATTTTTAAGCGAATCGTGTATTCTTGTTTAATTTTTTTCTTTTTTTCTCATTTTGTTGCCACGAATAGAGTAGACACAATTATTAACATTTTTGTTTATTGCTGCTTTTTACTCCGAAATTTTCGTTTGTGGTTTTTTTTTTATTATGTTCCTTAATTTATGTTTGAGGAATGATGACCAGAGTGTCTGTTTGAGTGCCGGAAGAGGATGTTTAAAATGCTTATTACCTTAGCCAGTAATTTATTTATTGTATGAATCTTCTTAGCAAGTTCTCGTGGGTGCAAGCTCCTTTGAGTGCCATCATCTCTAAAGGAGCAAAGGTTGTCAAAGTGCTTACTCACCACATCATCTCCAACTGATTCCGTAAGGGTGAATTTCCTGACTAGCGCATTTCGAAATGGATTTGTCTTTACGCTATAGGATATGTCCCATCCACTGCGATTTCTCCTGGAAATTGTAATGTCTACTATAGATTATTATTCCATTCTCTAAGAAAGCTATTCCTCGACGACACAATTGGTCCAATAAATCCTCAAGATAACTCTAAACATATAAATAAATCATAACAGATGTTTGCAGATTGTTCGCTACATCGTAGCGAAAAAGATTATGTTAGGTATATGGGTGCTTAGCGGCAAAGGAGGGTCGCTGCTCACAGAATAAACAGATAAACAGGATTGGGTTCATTATCCCAGAATTACTCGTACTTATCAAGGAGTCCACATTGGGGCGTTCCTCTGCAGACCCTCTTATGGATGTGTGTATTTCTGATTTGAAGACCAATTCTATCCAGTTGCAGAGACTTTTACTTAGATTTGTCCTGTGTAAACTATAGAAGATTGCATCAGTGCTTAAATTGTTGAACGCTCCTTCAATGTCTAGGAGTACTCCCAAAGTAAATTCCTTAAAGTGGCACATATGTATGCATATTTTTTTATATACATTTCTTATGAATACATCTATTAGACATTCTTATTGGACGGGTAGCTCTTTACGAGCGTGTGCTCCACCATGATGAACGCTTTTCTTTTTTTCATTATACTGAAAAGATAGGGATAATTTTCTTACTTTCAAATCCAGTTCAGTTAGTTTAAATAGAAAGCCTTACTTTTAAGTCAAAACTGAATCTCTTGACCAACCAGAAACGTTTGACTACGTAGTTTCTAGAATGCAAAACGGGCCCATTGTCAACTGCTTGAATAGAGGAGAGATTCCCAGTGAAGTGGAATTCCATCGCTTTTCTCATCTCGTTTTTTTTTTGTAATATTTGGCCAGTACGCGGATTCTTAAAAGTTGCATTCCACAAGCAGTCAATTAGAGTTTGAAGAGGGATCAGAGGAATCAGATACACTGACACTTTGTTGGTGTCTCTTCAGTCGACAAATTCAACAGAGTTCAGATATGAACATATTGTCAGCGGCTTCTTATCCGCGTTTAAAATATTTCGATCTTATGTTTTGGCTGACTTTATCGTGAGCCTCTGTATTTATTGTTGGCTCGGCTTAGCCAAGGCACATAAAAGCAATCATAAAATAATACCGCGGTCTTGTTCGATGACATTGATGAAGACAATTTTTGATTTGGCTGAATAATTGCTGACTGTCAACCAAACCCAACTAGCTCTGTGGCAAGTGTTACACTTAAATATCTTCGTCTTTAAAGTTGTAAATCCTTATCATAGCTAGAAGTATGATGAAGAGTAACATTCTATGATGGTAATTTATTTATTCTCTAAAATTTAAGGTTCTAAGGTTCAGAGGCCTTGAGCCGCCTAGGCTCGGAGTTTTTATTAATTATTATTCCGTGCATCTCCAGCTGAATTATCAGAGGGCATAACTGTGTTTTTCCTTCACTCAGACTGAAGATGTAGCTCACACACACTCTTTGAAATTTGACAAATTTGTGTACTTTTGTAAGTCAGTTTGCACAACTGTTTTAAGAAGTTTACCTGTAAATAGACAATTTACAAGAATTTCGACGACGTATATTTTATTTAAATCTTTTCAACTGGATGTTATCAACGTCCAATAGCGAATTACTGTTTATATTAATCTATTACCTTCTCCACATACAGTAATTTTACATAGAATTTGGCATCACTTTAATTATACAAAAATAAACATATTCGTGAAATTTAATGCTAAGATATGTTTTTCTTTATTTTTTGTTAAGTTTTAAGGCCAAATAAATATTGATTTGAAATAATTTTAACAAATGTTGGTAATTAAATTTAAATCAAACCAAATTAAAACTTTGAATTCACTTTAACTCTTAGGTTACATCCATACACAGACGATAATTGTTGCGCCACCGACTTTTGCCAAAGAAAATGACAAAAATAAACGAAATAATTGTACTTTTTAATGGATATTCCAAAGAAGATGATGAGGATTCATCAAAATATATGCTAGCCAATTGCACATGTACTCTAATAAAAGGTGCCAACGGCTACAATGTGATTGTTGACACGATGACTCCGTGGGATGGACCGAAAATACTCGAAGGTGAAGTTGATTAAACTATTAAACGAAAAAAAGATTTTAAATTATTCAATTTGCTGTTTCAGCTTTGAGACGTAATTCTTTGGAACCATCGGATATCAATGCAGTGATATGCACTCATGGACATTCGGATCACACGGGCAATAACAATTTGTTTCCCAATGCTTCATGGCTCATTGTAGGTCAGTGTGCTTCACACAAGGATAAATACCTACTTCGTTCTCCTTGGAGTAAGTAAAGTAGTTTAATTAGAATGTGGTAGAGAAGTCAGAGCCTTTTTTATTACAATTGCAATACTTTTACCCCTGAATTCTCTGGTAAAGTTGTTAGAGTTGTGGTAAATTTTTCACATGTTGGGTAGATACAAGATAAAAGCCTTATCCGCCTCACAATAAAAGTAAGTGCTGTGATCATACTATAGTCGTTAATTGATAGGTAATGGTGCCGGTTTATAGAACCTAATTAGCACTAAACTACGGCGTTTTGAAATCAATACTAATGGCTGTTTGAGAGCGTTATGGGTTGTGGAAAAGAGATAATTAAAGATAATTCGCTTCCAGGAATACGACGATTTTGCTAATAGAGTAGAGAAGAGTACTAGTGTGCCTTACACTAAGGTGTACCTTTTTAACTTTTCTCTTCTTCCATTCTTCTTTCGTTATGTACTTGTGAGAAGTTTCTGAAATTCATCAATTCATTCACAGAGGAGAATCCAAACCATAAACCTGCTTACTCAGCATAGCTCGTCATGTAACTGCAGCAACTTAGCCTATACTATTTAAATCGTTGCCTCGCCTTTATGCTTTGATCACGATAGTTCTTTCAAACTAGACGTGGTGATACGTATTACGGTTCACAGACTTGGAGTCATGTTGATAGTGAATATATGGCTTTAAACAGTAACAAAATAATTTACTGATCTATTGAGCTGGTTCCCATCATTGCTTATTGTTTCAACACTTCGTTTAAGAAGTGCTCATCACTTGTTAATCAAATAGGAGATCATACTGTCATAAGTTGGTGTTTAATCTCGTTGTTTTCTGTTTTGAGATAGCAGAAGTTGATGATGTCGTCATGATTTACATTTGCTGCTTGTCTGTCCTAAGATTACATCTCAAATTGCGACTACTGTCAACACAACACAATTGCATGTGTAAGGATCTATAAACAGAATTACCCTGAGGTCACCAGGCTTCGGCTTCTGATACAATCCATGTTTTGCAATTTGCAACTCAATCACAGAGCAGATCCATAAAGCGTTCTTCCTGATCAATAATGAAAATTTTGTTTGAGGAAACCCATTTTAGCCTTTTAAGACAACTTATTTCAGTATTATTTTATCACTAGCTTAATTTGCAAAAATATATTTTTTTTTATTAACAATTTCAGCTCCATTTGAATTGACTGCTGACATCCGTGTGGTGGCTACTTCTGGCCACACACTCTCGTGCGTCTCTGTAATTGTTAACAATACCAATCTCGGTAAAGAAGTGGCAATCATTGGCGATTTGTTCGAAAAGCAACAAGACATTGATGATTCATCGGTATGGCTAGACGCTGGAAGTGAAAATAAAGTGTTGCAAGCAGAAAATCGATTAAAAATCAGCGAAACAGCTGACTGGATTATACCAGGTCATGGTGAACCATTTCAAGTAACCAATGAAATGAGGGATAAACTACGCAATCAGTTAAAAAATATATAACATTTCATTTATTTAAATATAAAATACGATCTGAGTTCTTAAATCTAGTGGGGGAAAATTGCCTAATTAATTATTAATCGCGGGTGATGGTCCTTTATCGTGGGAACATTTATTTATCCACAACGTGAGTGGTGTGCACACAGTCGTTATCACAAACGGTCTTGGCAATAGCACTCATCTTCCTGTACAACTCCAGATGTTGACTATTTGTTGTCTTGCTCAGGTTCTTACGCACGCGATCAGAGGCCTGAAATGAAAAAAAAGGAAACGAATAAGTACTTACGTATGTAGGTTTGCAAATCATAAGGGTAAAAGCTTAATTTTAACTTGATTCATGATTTCAGTTCGACTTTGTGATCAAGAAATATGGAAGTAGTCATAAAAATTCTTTAATACATCGCAAGCTCAGTGGACAAAATAGAGAAGTAAATTTGAAGAAACGGAATAAAACGAAACTACTTTAACGTGAGTGCTTTTAACATTTCGTTGTAGTTTGGTTTAATACTTGATACATGAGTAGATTCAATAGTTCCTCCTTGATTCTTAGCCAAACCCTCTGAAGTGTTTGAGATTTTATTTATCACATTTCGCAGGCTTTTCCATTTTTTAACTCTTTTCAACACTTGCATATTTTGGTTATAAGCAGAGGCATATTTCTCTGAATAGAATAGACAAAAGTCAAAGTAAATCTCCAACTTATTGCTTACAAAAACCTCTCGAGCAGTTTCACTGAGGCCTCTATTGTCTGCAACTCAGTTGATCAGAGTGACGGCAAAAGTTATATAACTACTGGTCTACATCTAACATTTTAAAAGCTTCTGCCACCTGCCTTAACTTATCTTATGTAATAGGTAACTTACCTCTAAAGCCCAGGCCTTTGTGAGCATGATTTCATGCTCAGCTGTTGGTAAATTCAAATGTGCCGCCCTCGTTGACCTTGCTTGGGTCACCACACTGGCATAGATATCAATAGCGGCATCAGCCAAACGTGTAAGAATGAATTGCTCGTTGACAATGTTCTTTCCGTATTTAATCAGCAGTTCCTCTACAGTCTTTCCAAATAAATCAATGCACTCAGCCGTTTGCTTGGCATATGGTTGCAATTCTGGTTCTACAAACGAACTTAAATCAGTGCCTCCGAAGCCAACGGAACGAGCGGCTCTTCTTGAAGATTCCTTAAAGATTAAACCCAAATTAGCAGCTGGGTTCTTAAAGGCCCTCTGCAATTCCTTCAAATGTGATCCAGCATATTGAATGCCAGTCAAAGCCACGAACAATCGCAGGATATCGTTTGTGCCCTCAAAGATGCGGAAAATTCTCAAATCACGCATAATGCGCTCCAATCCGGTGTCCTTCATGTAGCCCATACCACCGAGAATTTGTATCGCCTCATCGCATACAAACCAAGCTGATTCTGATCCGAAAACCTTAGAAATAGCAGCCTCCAAATGGTAGTCTTGACTTCCAGCATCCATATTCTGGGCGATTGTGTATGCCATTGATTCGGTAGCATATTGGAACATTGACATACGGGCTAGTTTCTCTTGGATTCCCCCGAACTCCTTGATTTTCTTTCCGAATTGCAGGCGATTATTGGCGTGTTCAGTGGCCTTCTTGATGCAATGTTTCATTGTTCCCGAAAGAGTAGCACCCATTCCAAAGCGTCCATTGTTTAGAATGTTCATGGCGACTTTGAAGCCTTGACCCTCACCACCGAGGACATTTTCAATTGGGATCTTTACATCTTCGAAGTAAACCTCGGCTGTATTGGAACACTTGATGCCCATTTTCTTTTCTGGTGGGCCACTTGTAACTCCTCCGAAACCACGCTCGACAATGAATGCAGTCACCTAGAAAGAATATAATTAGAATGGACTTTCAATTCAAAAGAAATACTCTTACCTTATCCTTCTTTTCGCCAGTCTTAGGATCCACTTGTTCGGTTTGTGCAAAAACAGTCATAATTTCGGCAATTCCACCATTCGAGATCCAAATTTTCGATCCATTCAATACGTAATGCTTGCCATCGGCACTCTTGACAGCTCTCGATCTGATGGAACCAGCATCAGATCCCGAACTGGGTTCTGTCAGTGCGAATGCGGCATACACTTGCTCGCCAGCCACCTTTGGCAGGTACTTCTCCCTTTGTTCCTTTGTACCGAACAGGAGAATTCCCTTGAATCCAATACTCTGATGAGCGCCAATTGTGATTCCCAATCCCAGGTCATAAGCACCAACGATTTCACACATGCGGCCATATTGAGTGTTACTCAGTCCCAAGCCCCCGAATTCGGCTGGGACTTGAATGCCAAAGGCTCCCAACTCCCACAGCTTGCCTAGTGTAACATCATCGATTTTTGCGTTCTCGTCATTGCGGGCAGAGTCATTTACTTCCTGCAATCAAAAGGATATAGTACTGCTATTGGATAGGAGATGGTGACTTACCAAAAAGAACCTCTCGAAAGGATCAACCAGACTGTTGGTGAACTCTTTTTGTTCTGCACTTAGAACATCGGGGTATGGGAAGACTTGTGATGACTCAACTTGTCCCCGGAAAATATTGGCCATGAATGACATATTTGGACGATTCTTATCATTGTTTGGCTCGGGAGACTTTTGTTTGGGCTGAGCTTGAGCGGCTGAAGCCAGACATCTATAAAGAAAATTAATTTTGTTAAAGTGTTTAGCAATTGACTTTGAGTTAGTAATTAGCTGATAACCCCCACTGTGAGGTTGTGCAATAAAATGATAACGTCTACGCGCGATTAGTTTGTAGACTAATGGAACTTATTTTCCGATTCTAGTTTTGATTCGGTTAATCAGTGATTTTTATAGAATTTTTATTTTTTGCCAAAACATAGTCGTGGGCATGAATTTCATGGTTATCGCGGTAAAAGAGTGATAATGCACTGTTTGAACAAGGGGTACAGAGGAGTATGTAGTCATAAACCCATTTTACTGAATATTGATTGTAGCCAGTCGCGAGACAAATTTTATTTAAGAGAAACATCCATATGCCATTGGGGAATTTGAGGATTTTTTTCGTAGAAAAATGATTAAGCTGAATAGCATTCGTGTTGGAAATTTGTTTGAGTAGATATTTAAGTTGTATTCAACTAAATTTTCAACATTTTTTTCAGATAAAAAAATATCCAATAAGCATTTATAGTTCACCTTAAGTCAAAGAGACGATTTATGTCCTATACTACACTTTGAATGATAGAATCATCTGACTTCAGTAGAAAACTTTTACGTAAAAGCCTCATGAATGAGTAAACAAATTCCATTTCCATTGATACCTACATCATGTCAGCTGAACAACAACAAGAACAAAAATAACAAGCAAATTGTTTTTAATTTGCACAACAAACGATGACTATAGACATTGAACGTTAATTGCTTCAGTGGAATGCCCACAGAGACAGATATTCCACTGAAGCTGAATCTGGACTTTGCCCTGTCAGCGTCATCATGAAGTTGTGGGTTTCTGGCGCCTCTTGGAAAAAATAGTTACATTTTCGTGGAAGAATGTATTTCCTTTCATTATATGCTGGCTGTACAAAGTGCAAATGAAAGGAAAAACCCAGCGCCACTAAGCAATTTCCCGCTCTCTTTCTCAACAAGATTCTAATTAAAAATGTTGTGTGCGCCAAGCCAAATACACTATCAAGGTTGTTGTAAAAGTCGCAAAAAATGAGTGAAACTCTGAGTACCACACCCCCAGAGACCAAATTGTCTACACTCTTGGTAGAGACGACAAAGTCCACAAAGCGAAGATGAGACTTGCTTCGCAAGACGAAAGACGAAAATAAGTCTCTTAAACTCGCTGACGTACTTGGTTGCTTTTCTAGCTAATTTGTTAAATCACAATCTTGTTTGTATTACCAGCCACTTGGACTTTGCACCCAGATACAATTCCCCCCCATCCACTGTCAACGTGGAGCGTCCAGTTTTGTGGGGTACCGATTGCCAATGCAATCTAATCTTAAAGTTGGGTCTAGTTTTTTTTTTTTTTTCTACTCTGTCATCGTTGCTTATCGTTTTTTTATTTAAATTAAAATAACCCATCCTACGCTGAATAGTCTTCGTTGGAGACTTATGTTCGAGCAAACAAACAAAATTTAAGGTACAAAGTTCGAGCAAAATAAACATCTTGATCTATTTTTTGACTCAAGGTCAATTTGTTTCAAATCTGTACTATGTATAAACCAATTCAAGTGCAAAATTAATTTTAGGTTTCTTTTTCAATTTAGAAAATAGCTACATACACCAAACTTACCTTCGTAGTTCGTTTTTGGAGAGATTCCTCGACGATTGAACTAGAGTTGTACCCAAACGGAACATATTTTGTACTCTTTTTTACTTTGTATTGAATTAAAACAGTAAATATCACTGGACTGGTTATTGAATTGCAAAAGCAAAAATTGAAATTGGTATTAAAAAATTGTTTCCGTAATCGACTTCCAAGTGGGGAATACGAACGATTTTTATGCGAACAGAGAAATGAACCCGACGAGCGATGAATGACGAATGCAGATGTTGGATGCGTTCCGACTCTTTTCTACTTTCTTTGAAGAGTATGTAGTGTTGTCTCTTTTCGGTGGATGAAGAACTGTCAAATGGAAGTTCTCGTGTGCGATGGTACGCGTTGACGTTAGGGGAATGGTGTGCAAGTTGGTCCAATTGGTTTTAGTTTGTAGCCGTATATCACTTTTACCGACGATATTATTTCTTATTCAATATATTTCCCGTTGCTTAGTTGTAGCAGAGGTTTGGCTTTTTTTATTGATTGATCATATGCCTATAACTTTTCAAATTGGATATAACATACCTTAAGCATCTAAATTTCTAAACCTCAGATATGAATCAAAATAGTTTATCAACTTACCATACTTCCGTACCTTGACAGGGGTTTGCCTGAGACACGACTACTTTCACGCGGCTTTTAATTGTAAAGTAAGATTTTTTGACATTTTTGAGACATCTTCGTCGTCTAGAAACTGGAAGCTGTCATTCAGAGATTCTCTTGCCAGGAGCTACGGTTATTCTTCTTCTGGTTCAGTACTCCTCTTTCACTGCTCTTGCTTTGCTCTGCAGTGCTTTTTTGCGTGCATCTTCTGTCACCCTTTCATCATAATAAGTGTTCCTTTGCCTTTTCTTTGATAATGTTAAGGTCCACTCGTCGTTATCGTTTGTGGTTTGGTCAGATGCTTTTGTAGGCTCTGGATCCTTCTGAAGTGCTAAGGTATCCAAAGTTAAGCACACGACCTTTGAGGTAAGCTGCAACAAGATAGTGGTCGACTCTAGGTTTGTCCCCTGAAAGGAATGTGTATCCAAGGTGTTGGCTGCATGTCTTGAGTCGAAAACCGTTGTTTGTTGTCGTGTTGTGGAAGCTATGTCTACCAACTAACTAAACTACTGATTTTTACGTTGAAGCCGCCTGGTACGATTGTTACATAGTTTTCCGGACAAACTCTGTTCGATTCGTCCAGCAGGGGTCCTAGAATTCCTCCCTGGCAAGGTATTCAGCGTCTTTGATAGGGTTGTGTGCATTTATATTTTAAAATATTGCTCTAAACAGCAATAACTCTTGTTTGGAGCGGATTTCCTTCCTACGACGAATCCGCATCGTAAAATGTAAAGTCTGTAATAGATATCGCAGCTAGGTCTTTTTTCATATCTGATCCATCGTATCTCCTGCCTTCTACTGCGTGGTGGCGTAAAATAGAGTTACAAACTTTTCAGGTTTCACCGACGATATTCAAGTTTTTGAATCGCACCCACAGTTTGTAGGGCTTGCACGTTCCAGGTGCAATACTCATTGATCGTGGTCCATGGACGTTCCGGGTTCCTGTGCTAATTGAGGAAAATTTTAGAGTTATCCGAGTTTTTAGATGGTAAGGCAGTTGGCCCGACACGGTACAATCCCCAACCTGAAGGACCAGTTCCGTGGGTCTAAAAAAACCGACATAAGGATATCCCTTCGGAGGTAAGAGCACTGCCGTACCATCTCTATTAGATTTTCTTGACATTCTTGACCTCCCACCTTTAAGTTTATAAGCAAACATACATATGTAAATATTGTGGTTCCCTTAGAACGAGTTGCTCCACTTTTGCGTAAATACTTGACTCGCTATGAATTTACAACTGATTTTAGAAAAGGCACCTGATCTGTGATCTCAAATCTGTCTCTTCCATAAATCAATACCAAGGTTTTACTGCACCTGTCCTTTTTTCCAAAGCAAATAAAAAAGAAAACTACTTGAAACCTGTTCTAGCATAACGCCTCGCACTATATCAAATGACAATTATGCAGATAAACCTACTACCCCTACAAAAAATACACCAAAATCTTCTTTGGTGTCGCCAACCCTTTTTTTCTTTTTTTCGCCAAACAAAAGGAACGACATTTTGAAAAATGTAACATCATTTACACTCTCGTCGAGATTAACCCTTTCCTGGGAATCTGAACTACAAACGTGTACTTTTCGACAATTTAACTCAACCCTTCCGGTTTGCATTAAGTCGAGTATAATTGTGGTCATACGGTTGTTAGTTCATGGATTCATTAGCTGTTTTGCTAACCCTTTTTTTGCCAGTGACACTAATATCCATATGTAAAGTGTGGAAAAAAATTAACCAACAAAATCTGTGCTACAAGCAGCACATTCTGAAAACTCATTTGACTTTGAATAGAATGTGTTTGATAGATTTTGCACTTTACTTTTTTCTAAAGATAGGAAATCTAAAATTTTTGTTGTGTGTCTAGATTTGGTTTAGTGGACGTTTTATTTGTTGACGACTAAAGCCCCTGTCAAGGCTCAACCATCATGGACCTCAGCGGGATTAACCTTATGTCAAAACCCAACGAAAAGTCCACTAAATTTTTTCCAACCGTTCTAGTTGCCCATAAAAACTTAAGCAAACTTCATAACCTATAAATAGAGGGAAAATAAAAACGAAAATAAACTAATTTAGAATTATCCTATCTTACAATGCATGAGATAAATGTCCATTTATTTGCTTGAATCATTGGAATTGAAATATTTATAAAATTGTATTCACAACCGAAGTTTGTTTAATCTCTTTGTTTTTGTGAGCTGTCAAATTTCCGTACTGAATGTCCCTTAAGCCTCAGAACTTAACGAAACTGAGCATATTCCCATTATGGCCATGCACTACTATTTCTGTGTAATGGGACATATCATTAAGCTGGCGTAAGCTCATCTAACTCCATTATGGTTCGGCCTTCAAAATTTGAGCGCACCATCCATAATTGCTTAAAAAAAGGCAACCATATGTCATATCGTTTTCATCTGGCTCTCACATGATTGCCATTTCGTACCAAATAAGCGAATAAAACTACTTTTTTCGTATGGAGCCAAAAGTAAACGAAAACTCGACGAAACTGAGTGAAAAATCAATATGTGCGTATTATACAAATTATGAATATTCACTTGACTACGTACGGCAGCGTACAAAGTCGTTATTTAATTATTATTGACCTATAAAATATCTTTAGGAGAATTCAAAAGGAAAATAAAATGATAGTTTGTCTTATTCACGCGAATTTCTTTAAGAATTCTGATCGTAAAACTTCTTATTAAAAAAATTATAAACTTTTTCAAATGTGCGTCTACTCTATGTCACCATCCGCATCAACCCCTATCAAACGTTCACTTCGTTTTAGTATTTTTTACCCCTTTCTCCATTCACTTGGATGCATGTGGTTCATGCAAATTAATTGCATTATCATCCCACAATTGTTATGGAAGGTGTATTAAACACGATAACATTGTGAAATTGAACGAAAAACTATGGGAAAACAAGTTGCAGTGTTTGTTGCTGACCTGCACGGGGAATGTTAGCGCCCAGCACATGTTGGTTTTCACAGAACAATCTGTGCCACATTGGCGGGATATTCCGCATGTGGCGATGTACATATTTGGTATTTCTCCGCGGAAAATATGGAAAACTTCTTGTGAATGCAACATGACTTTATTGCGGGGTCTTTCTTGAGAATGTTCACTGGACACATGTGTAAAAATTTTCCCCGGCACTAAAACTGCTTATCATTGTTTTGTTGAAGTTTTTGCAACGATAATGTGGTACAGCGAATATATTCGTTAGTAGAACGTTCAAGTTTTTGTAGTTTTTTTGTCGTTTATTTATAGTCTTTTATCAAACAAGTCCAAGAACTGAGTCAGACTAAAGACTAAATAAAGAAGAAACAAATGGGTTAAGGCCGTGGTACGTCTTATGCAATAGTATTGAGTGCAAACTGTGTAATTACCCTCTAGTTTTATTTGCTTACTAAAAAGAAAGCGATCATATCTTGAAGGCGTATGCATATTACATTCCATATGAGCAATTTGAATCCTCTTTTCGGGCAAAATGTGTCAAAATCTAACTCGGCATTAAATGTGCATACTTCAAAAATTTAGTTATCACTCGAGACAAACAACCGGGTTAATCTAACCTGCGGTTATGTTAGACTAATGTGGCTGTTGTTTTCTATATGTATACAGTTAGTGATGCTCGCACTTCTAACTAACTAAATAGGATCAACCACTGTTTTTAATAGTATATCGGAAATCATTTAGAGGTCCTTTTTTTAATAGTAAGAAAAAATTTTAAAAATAAATTTTATCGGGCTATCTTTCTTATGAAACCAAAGAACCATTCTTGACATTTATTTCTGAAAGATTAATTCTTTCAAATATTGGCTGCAAGTGCATTAAATATAGGCCATTCGGATGTTCAGATTTTTGATAAAGCTTCCGAATATTTCGTGTGGTAGCTATTTGATGAATAACGCGAGTAATGTAATTTGAATTTCCCAATCGTCCTCAGTTATGCCATCTAGACCTTGGACTTTATATAGTTGAGGTGTGATACAACACAATTTAGGCGGCCAATTCATCGGTCCAAACCGCGAAATCAACGAATCGGAATAAAGCTATAGTTTTACGGGCTATGTAGCAAGTGGCGTCATTTTGTTGGTACCAATTGCTCTTAAGATCAAGGTCTTCAATTTAACGCAGTAAATAGCCCGTTAGCATGGCCCGATAAAGAGCGCCATTGACAGTTTCGGCCTAGTCCTCGGCATTGCGTTCATTTGCTTACTGCTCCAATGTTTTCTTTACTATGTGCTGGATGTGGTCTTTTGTCTAATAATGAGAATTGGACTTCGAACTTTTTGATGGTACAGCGAATCGTTCTTTCGATAGGCCGATGATGTTGACCATGAGTTGTTCTAATTGAGCAAAGCAAATTCCTCTTAGAACGTTAATTTTCCTAATACCACTGAATGATTTATAGCTTAAGTCTTTCCATGGTGATATGTCAAACGATACTAAACAAAAGTACTATGACAAGTTAACACGACTCATGCGAAATCTGTTAAAAAATCCATTTAAATGAAAAATGTCTTAGTTTCTGCAACTGTAGAACAGAACAATCAAGTAATACAAAACCAGAAGTGGGTCAAAACCAGCTAACAGAAAGTGCCTTATGGAGAACCGGTAATCACATCCAGGTGTGGACGATTTTAAGTACTAACTTCTTGTCTCTGTCTGGACTAACTGCTTGCCTTGCTTCAATCAATTAGACTAGTTAGCTAAATAGACATGCCACCTCCCTTAGGAGCCGTAGCTCAGTGGTTCAAACTACAGCGTACCTGAAACTACTATCAAATTTTTTCACAGCGCCACCTTTTGCGAGCGTCTGACAACCATCCATTACTGTCATAAGAAAGTTTCTCAAAAAATCCCTTTGCCCCTCGATTATGCCATAAAATTTTAGGTCCCTTCTGTACATGTAGAAATGTATACCAAGCACAACACGTACAGTTGTGAGAAGCTAAGCCTCGGGCCTTGATCTTTTGTCAATTATGATATCGACATATTATACCTCACTAGAATAAACTAATTTGATGTACATATTTGGTTATGATAGATTCTGTAGATCAACTAAAAATTGCAATGACTAGTGATATAAAATCTAATAAATGGGTGAAATGTCTCCTCCTTGTGGCCAGCCTTTAACTATGAATGTATGCATACAAATATTCAGATAATAATTAACCATGAACCATTTTGAATTGGAACATCGAAATTAAGGGTTGCCGTCTGTATATCATCCACCACCGTATCATTTTCATTTAAGCCAGTCAACATCGAAAATACAAAAAAAAAAATCTCAACAAACATCGCAGAGGGAGAGACAAACAGCACTTGTTCCCTTGCCTACATCAAGTGAACCTTCCTTTTCTCTTCTAAATTGAAATAGAACACCACCAATGCATTTCTTCCACCAACCCCTCAGCATGAGTGCGTTGGTCTTCCTAAAGCTGCCGGTGCATTTGTCACATTGCCATAAGAGGGTGGTTATTGTTTTGGTTCTCCATTCGCATTCGTTCCCAACCTGCGTGTCTCGTTTTCTCCCACGTTTCTATGGTGAACTCAGCTGAAATTCACTTTACCCTTCGCACTGTGGCGGTGGTGGATTTCACTCGTCGTCGTCGTTGATGTATCTTGTATCTTTCAGTCGGCGGTCGTGCTTGTATCATCTTCATCCTTGCTTTGGTAAAACATTCGGTTTCGTTTATCGGTTGAGATAGGACGTCTGACAGCGGTGTTAACGAAATCGGTGGGGTTTTTGAAAAAAATTCAAATTGTAGGCGGCAGTTTTTTTTTTTGCAGTTTATTTCGAAAAGCAAAAAAATTACAAACAAGAAGTGAGCAAACAACCTTGTGGGGTGCACAAAACAAATTTAACTGTCTCATCAATTAAATCCAATTTAACTCAATTTATATCGTTACTCTAGTGTGTCGCGGTTAGTCGTGAACTCTGTTCGTATTCAGATTTTTTTTATGAATTTTGTGTGCCAAATATCGGTTTCAAAACTATGAAAAGTGATTTGTTTTAATTTTTTTTTTCTTGTACTTTCTTCAACTTTGAGGTTTATTTCCAAGTCGGAATTAAATTTAAAATTTTGTCTGTGTTTTTCTTTTTTATTAAAATCTATAAATTTATTTAATGAAATCTACGATGGCTGATGAAAGTTTACATTCGCCGCTTGATCAAAATATTGATTATCATATTGTGACTTTATTTGAGCGATTGGAAGCAATGCGAAAGGATACTAATGTTCATCCTTCGATAAGTGCACGACTATCTAGTACATTACAACCGAAGAGGAGTATGCATGCGGAAATTAGAACTTTGGAGTTTTGGAGGTGCGTTTAAAATTAAGATTTTGATACTTTGTTTTTAATTTTCTTGTTTTGTGTTTCTACTTTGATTTGGAACTAACATACATATTCGTATGTATGTATATCTAATTTACATTATTGAGATGCAGTTTATCGGTAACTGTGTAGAATCCAGGGCTTAAATTCTAGCAAATACCAAAAAAAATTTTAACGGTCCCACCTTTTTCAAACGTCCTATAAATATTTAAGAGTATTATTGCCTTGAGGAAACTATCCCCCTTCTATTCGTGCAATATGTGGGCTGCTTGTGGCCTACTACTGATTTATTTGGTTACTTTATTGAACCCGGTTGAATGTTTATGGTCGAAGAGCTAGACAACTTTTTTATGATTATTTCGTCAGCAAAATTGAGCCTTGTTTTTGGCTGTTATGGTTAAATTTATCACAAATTTTAAATTCTGGCGAACTAGGCCCAATCAGTTTAAAGAATATAAGGTCTAAATCTGACCAATAGTTGTAGTGTGCAGTCGGAATCTTTGCGTACAAAATGTACAGGAATATAAATTTCTAAGTTGTTTTGTCCGCGTTCAAATTAGTACATCATCTAGTACATCCTAGTCAATCTATAACAAAAAACAGTGGCCGCGTTCCTTAAGCAAGGAATTCCCCAGCCACTAGATGAAAAAGTCGAAAAAATTTGACGAGCCACTTAAAAATATGTAAAGTAAGTAAAACATACATTCCTTGTGTGCTTTATGTTTGAAAAATCTGCTAAAATCTAGTCTATTTTTATCCTAGAGGCCACTAGATTTCGTAGCGACAAATCTGTCATCCCGGTGCAAAAGTATTCTAGCTGCTAGATTAGCGATGTGTCGGGAACGGGGTCAGGGCATTATTCCATGATAACACCTCCCCAGAATGCGACTAAATATATTGGGCGAGGGGGCAAGCCCAACTTTTGTTCGTTTACGTATCCATTCAGATGGAAATGGGCCTAGCCGCTTTCGGCCAAAAGTCGTCCACTGCGTCGTTTAGGCTCGGGAGAGCGTAGGGTAGACGCGATGGGCGATCAACTCTTTCACAAAAATGCGCTACAGAGACGATCTTGTAGTGGCACGTCTGGTCTGGTCGATATTGACGACTCCTCCGTGACATCTTCGGTCGCAGCTGCGGTATTCTCGAAGAAACTATCACTATCAGGCTGGTGTTATTCCAGTCTTTTTGAGGCGGTCGTCTAAACACCTTAGTGTTTGACCAGTTGGCAAAATTAAACTTGTGCCGTAGCTCAGTGCTAGAGATATGTAGGATTCCAGCAAATGCCAAAATTAGTTTATTCCAAGAAATTCCTCCCTCTAATGAATAAAAAGGCCACGACAGCGAAAAAAATTAAATCAGTTGACAATTGAAAGCAACGTCTGTCAAATTCTACAGAAATCAGTTGCATCATCGGGTCAATAGAATAGAAAATAAACAAAGAGGCAAAAGTGAAAATAAGATAACCTCAACAAAATATTGCCTTTCATAACAAAGGCTACCAGCTCAGACCCAAAAAAAAGCGCGCATTTTTATATTATGTGTATTATGATAGAGGGAGGGTGACATTAATTCTTGTGACTGTTTCTTTTCTTTCTTTTTTTTGTTTACTCCACCACGCAAGCATACAAGGTTTTCTTATTTCCTCAAGCGATTTATTCCTTTTCTTTTTTTTTTTTTTTTTTGCTTCTCCTTTTTTTCTTTTCTTAATAATTATTGAACCATGCAACACATTTACTACTGACTCTTCAAACAAAAAGCAAAAAGAAAAAATACCTTCTTCTCATCCGTGGTGATAAATGACCACGTTTGGGATTGGCAAAGTGTTTCCTTGGCACATTGCAGCTGCTTTCGAGAGTCTACTCTCTCTTCTTCTCTAGAGTATATGTAGTATCTACTCCTTCTGGTGTCTTATTTGTCCTACCTATACACATCTGTTCGTCTTGAATTCTGTGTTAAGTCGATTTTTCTTGATTAAATATTTGTAGTTCGATACGGGTTATTTGAACTGATACGGCAGGATAGATAGATTATTATTCATAAACAATGATGTCACACTTATCATCAATCCGTTTTATTTGATGAAATAGTACAGGGAATAACACAGATACATCTAGAGCAAAGAGGAGCGGTAGATATTGTAAAGAGGTGGTGGTTTTTTTTTTTCTTTTTCGATGGAACAATAAACTTATCGCGTTGACCTTCTTTATAAATCGCGTTCAATTAATTCAAATGACATCGAAGTTATCGAAGTTCAAAAAAGAAGAATGAAAAGAGGAGATTATAATGCTATCGTCAGTAGTAGTTGTTGAATGTCAGCGATAATTGAGATATTTAATGATGATGATGGTTAGGGTATATCTTACATCTGTATTGATAGATGGAATACTGACAGGGAATGCAGCTAATTGCGTAGAAGGTACACGTGTCAGTCACGATTATGAAAACTGGGTCAACGTCAGCTGTAATTGAAGGATTTTTTCCTTTTCGGAATGGAACTGTCAATTTTGATCGTAAAATATCACAGTTAGTTCATCGTTCAACGCATGGTGATGTACATACATATATGTTTGAGTTTACATCCTAATACTTCGCTAATCTAGCTGCTAAAACCATTTTGGACCGGGATGACGGATTTTTACAAATCTGACATCCGATACAAAAGTATACTTGTCCAATACTTTCAGGGATATTTTGCAAAACCTATTCTCAACGACAAATAGCGTCATCTACCCCTGACAGTGGAAAATACTTTTCTGATCCTGTTTGGTTTAAATACTCTTGCAATGCTTTGTAAGATTGAAGAGCATGTGGATAAGAGATGTATAAGCCTTCCAAAAAGGCTTTTTTATTGCCTCTTGAACCCATCAGGAGATCACTTTGCGATCACTCATTTTCTTCCATTACTGAGTTACAGTAAGCAGCAGGACAGTGAACTTGGGAAAATTACGATTCACCGAAAGCTTGCTTGCTGACAGTGCTATTTGGGAGAGTGGAAAATGGTTTGGAGCCCCACTGTAGAAGTGGTTCTATCCTAGGTTGAAGTTTTTTTTTTAGATAATAAGATGCACAACTTCTCAAATAGTATCCGATAATTCCCTTTACTAGTCTCACTCAAAAAAAGCTCAACCGTTAGTCCTATAACTAACTATAACCTACCATAACTCGTTTTGTCCTAAAATAATTTATTCCTTAAATCTGTTAAAATGCTTAATAAAAGAAAGCCTCCTTAAATTTTAGTAGATATTGCTCCATTTTCCACTTGTCAGGGTAAGAGTTCCTTAAAAGCCACATATTCCCTTTACAAAGTCAAATTTATTTTCCCATCTCCACAAAAAAAATAAAACCCAAAAATACTAACCTTGGTTATGGTATACAAATTTTCTCATAAGAACCATCATCATGATACACCATATGAGACGACAAACCCTCTAAACAAATTCCCTTCATCTTCAATTACAGGTCAATAATCTCCGAGTGTTTGGCATCGTTCTTTTACGTTTTCATTGTTTGTGGAGCAGCAGCTGGCGCTGGCGTGGGAGCCAGTGTATCTTCGGTACTTTTGGCCACAGCACTCGCATCTGGATTGGCGATGGCGACATTAACACAATGTTTTATGAATATTTCTGGTAAGTAGACTTAAATTTATGTTTAAATAACTTGTAGGGATTTAAAAAATCATATAAAATACTAAAGTTTATTGTCTACAACATGTCAAGTACACACTGGAGGGAAATTTATAAACAAATTTTGGTGGGCGCCCCTTCGTTTCTCTTTTTTGTATACAAAATTTCATTTAAATCTAATTTTGCTGTTAATGCTCTCTGACATTGGTAAAAAAGAAAAAAAACACACCCTTTATCTTAAAAAAAAAACATAATCTCACTCTTCAGATTTTATTTCTTTCGTTCTTCACGTCTATCCTTCTTCAACGAAGTCCTTCAAGCATGACGTTAATTTACTTCTCGCGGGTTTTGAGGTTTTTTCTTAGTTTTTTTTTTTTCACAGCGTCTTGTGGCGCAACAAGTGCGCGTATAAAATCAACAGCGCAGCACAACCAATATGGCAGATCTGTATGTGCGGTTTTTGTGGTTTCAAGTCGGTAGTCCATGGAATTTAACTGAATTGTCACTGTATGTCTGAGGGATTGTGACATTTGGCTTCTTTTCTTATGATGTCGGCATTTTTTTTGTCTGTTTGGTTCTTTTTTCCATTTCAAGCATATCCCCGTTTCTGCGGTTGAAAAATTGTATGATAATGGGGTGAATTTGTTTTTGAAACAGTGTTGAAACTTTTGATCTTATAGTGGTACTTTAGTACTAATCTTTTGTTTCTGTTTCGATTTGTTTAGGTAGTAAATGACATTATTTGAATGCCCCTAGTCTAACCTTCTAAGCTATTCTATATTGACATACCTTTTGACAGTTGAAGTGACACTGTCACATCAGTGAATCGAAATTTCACAGAGAATCCAGTGTTGTGCATTAACTACAGCTTTCTAACCTTCTAAGCTATTCTATATTGACATACCTTTTGACAGTTGAAGTGACACTGTCACATCAGTGAATCGAAATTTCACAGAGAATCCAGTGTTGTGCATTAACTACAGCTTGTCACCTTGAAGGCAACATCGGGCGAATAAAACTGCGGGCCCGAAAAATATGATCCTGGAAAAGTCTATACATCCACAATGTGTCACATTTCGGTGGGGATTTTAAGTGGCACTTATACTCAATGATAACTGACTTTTTAATCCTCGTATCCAAAGCGAAGATCTTGGTTGACAGCCGAAGAGACACCTTATACTTGACCCACACTTGTCATGCTTCGTCACGACCTCTGAAACTCTGCACTCTGCAAATCTCGCTAAAAGTTTCCTAGCTAATAAAAAAAATAATCGAAATATATATTGCTGCTTTTCATTTTGACAAATTTTAACAAATTTGATTTTTTTTCTGTTTAAAATTTATCATTAACAAAACAATTTGGTATAACTATTAAATTCATTCAGTGAATAGTTGCAACCTAGATTTTAAAAATAAATTACCTCTACAAACGTGCCAACAAATTTGATTGATCTAATTTTGACATTTCGCTTTGCAGGTGTTATTTCTTTTAAATTAGTTTATTCTTCTTTTTTTCGCACATGAACTAATTTTTCTCGTATTTAACTATCATATCTTCATTCATTCACACAGGTGCACATATTAATCCTGCAGTTACGTTAGCATCATGTGTCATCCGGATAATTTCACCACTGCGTGCTGCGATGTACATCACTGCCCAATGCGGTGGAGGAATAGCTGGTGCAGCACTACTCTATGGGTAAGTGAAATGTTGACAGTTAAATTTTTGCCTTTTATTTTAAAATTCTGTTTGCATTTTTTTTCAAATAGAAAAAAATTTCGATCTAAATCCTATTAGTATTCCTTTGGTTATTTTGTGCACCTCTGTGCAACAAAGCAAATGTATCTGACCTGTTAGTCACTGTCAGTAGTTCATTGACAGTTTTGTTTAATTCTCATCAAACAAATGGTCCCCTTTAGGTTATGAACTCCTGTAGCTTCTCCAATTTCACCCGTTTATGAGAGTTTTTCTCTGACTGCACTTTGACTGTGACTATGGCTTTGGTTTGGTTTTTTTCTTTCCCCTTTTGTTGACCGTTCTAAATTTTCAAGTTTACATAAGGTCATGTATCACAATACCTACCAAAGTCTACAACTTGTCTTACATTCCTTTTTCGTTTTAGTAGAGAAAATAGAGAACAAAAAAGAAAAAAACAGGAAGCAGTCTTCAATGCCAGGTGTGTGCTTAAGCCGTCCTATCTGTTATACGGTGTAACTCTATTCCTCTCTATTTTTTCTTTCCCTTTTGCTGTGTCCAAGTCCACTGTAAACATTATATGGCCTTATGACAATGACAACAAAAAGGATATTAAATGTCATCGCACCATAACGATGGTTTATTTGCTAAATCCGCACTCTTAAAGAGTGGTCTGCCTAAAACCAAAAAAATAAGACAGTGGTTCGTACAATTTGTGTAGAGATGCGAAACCAAAAATGTCAAAAAGCGAATTGTCACTTTGCCAAAAACAATAAAACTCTCCGCCCTTGAGTGTATGGGTAATAAGTGGAAACAAATAAAACCAAAGTTGTGTGTAAAAGACAGCTCCAGGAGCGCCCTGCTCACTTGGTTCTACTCAAGTATTGGCAAACACTGAAAGGATCCGCCGCCTGTTTCCTTATTGCATCCCATGAAGAAATAGATGGCGAAAGAGGCAGAGTATAACAACAGCAAAAAAATCGAATAAAAGAAGTAAATGGCAAGAAATTACCACTTTTTTATTTATTGACCTTTTTTTCCCCTTGACTTGGCTGGATTTTTTCTGCTCCACCTTTTATTGCTGCTGATGCTTTAACATTCTTCAAGAAGGAAGTGTTGAGGATTATTTTGGCCTCAATTTTAAGTTTCCTTGTGCAATACAAAATAAAAATAAAAGTATGAGCCGTCAGGAGGAGCGGTAGAAATAAAAACAATAAGAGGGTTTCTTTCTCAAAACTCCGGAGTGTGCCACCTCTTTTTCCATGTTTCGTGTTTTTATTTACTTCTTTTTTTTTTGTCAAGGGAGCGATTTGTAACTTTGATGGAACCTAATAATTTCGCAGGGAATTTGAAAGGACACAGAGAAAGTTTGTATTGTTCTTTTTTTTTTTGCTGAATTCTTACAAAATAAAATGTTTGGAATGGATGGGCTTTTGCGGTACAATGTGGCCAATTATTACGTCAATGGTATGATTATTTTCGAAGTCCGATTCGGCTAACTGGTGAAAGGGCAATTTGCAATTTGATATTGGTAACAGAAAAAAATCTTAAATTGCAACGAGCTCATTAAAGGAGTTATTTCCAAGAATTTTTCGATGCACAAAATTCAGCTCTGTGCAATTATATCTTTTTCATGTGAAACGCTTTCTAATTTTTGAATCGTTCATTTTCAACGAACAGAAATTCTTCTGATGTGAAGTTATCAGCAACCAATTTAAAGAGTGAGAAACCGGTCATTCACGGATCAAAACGAATTCAACTGATGTCGACATGTTATTCAATATCTGACTGACGCTAGCTATCGACTCATACATAATATCCTTTTGAAACGAAACGAAAAACGGACTTGACAAAATCGAGTAACGGCCTTATTGCCAAAATCACGAAAGTTGATTCAACCTATTCAACAATTGAAAAAGTTGATCGCCTAGGTAGATGGGTTTAATCAAAATTTGAAAGAATTTGATCAACCAAGTGTACAGTGCTTTTCAATAATTGAAAGAGTTGATCGCCTAGATACAGCGGTCTATTCAACAATTGAAAGAATTTGAACAACCAAGTTTTCAGGGTTATTCAACAATTGAAGAGGGGATCAACTAGGTAAACATGGCCATTCATTGCAATACGATTCGAGGAACAGAATCGTATTGCAATGAACCCAATTCGAATTGTTTCATCGAAAGTGATCAACATTTGTTGGAAATTTGTGAGAGTTGAATACAGGATTGATTGAACCTAGTTGAATCAGAAAGATTTCTGTAGATAGAGTTATTATCCAAACTTTCCTTCACATATTCAAGTTTTTACGGATGGCATGACATACAAACGCGCTCTTCCTCATTGTCTACGCAGAGATATGCGGCTTCAAACTGACGATTGATGTCATTCCTTTTGACCTAGTCAATTCGTTTAAATGAATAAAGCAAATCACATCATTTCCGACTTATGAAAAACACATCCTCCCATTTTATTTAAACCATCTTTAGGACGAAAAAAATAAAATAAGAAAACAGAATTCACCGCATCCTGTGCCTTGCTATCATCTATTTTTCTTTCTACACTTCTATTCAATTGCAACGAAAACATCTGTCACCCGGTAAATAGATTTTTCAGGCTCCGTGTCTTTCAGTGTATAAAAAAAAACTCCACTCTCTACCGAAACAGATCCTAGACAAAGGAATTTTATTCAAGTCCTTTCTAAAAACTCGAGACGAAAGAAAAAAATCACTGTAAGCCACTTAATACCTACGCATTATGATTCGTCATAGATTACAACTGGTGCCCAAAATAGGGGAACAAGATCGGGTCATAGATCCTTTATCTCATTTTTTTTCTGAGGATAGGTATGCCACCAAGGATATCTTTTCTGTGTGTAGGTTAGAAGAAGCTTGCTTTCTTTTTTTACACACAGCACAGATATTTTGAAAATTGTCTGCACCTCCATTGTCTGTCCAACATCTGTTCCAACAGTCAGAAGAGAATTTTTTAAATCTCTTTCGTTTTTTTTTTTACGTTTTTTTTTTTTAATGAGCACAGATGGACGAAGAAGTGGAAAACGATCTTGGAAGTGCGCAATGCGTGGTGAAGATTTAATTTTTTCTTCTTTTTTTTTTTTATAATCATTTCTTGGAGTCCTCTGCCCTTTTGGAATTTAAAAAAAAAAAGAGAGCAACAGTCTGAAATTTTTAACTAAAATAGGTTATAGGCACAAGAGAAAAGAAGTCTTCTTCTTAGACTGTTGCGGAGTGCACGCGAATGGAAGAATGATCGTTGAGATTTATTGTGGCAGATACTTTTCTTTTTTTTTTAACAGACCAGATGTTTTTAATGAAATGAAGCAGAAGCATCTTCAATGCGATAAAGTGCGTTACGCGCAACGACCTTTTAGCGTTGATGAATTTATGGGATGCATAGAATAATGTATTTTTACTTGTTTGTGCACATTTACTTACTAGTCATCTGAGATAAAATAGTTTGAAAAGATTCAGACAGTTTATATTAATGATCTGTTTTCAGCAACTTTTTTCCATTTCTATCGTCAGTATCATTTGGGAAATCCGACAAAACAAAGGAAACCTTCGAACTTTCTGAAGCAGTTTAAAAGTTTTTTGAAGCCCTTTGCTTTCAAGGATACGACATTCTAAGAGGTGTGGCAGGTCCCAACTATCCACTGCGTACATTCACTTTTAATTTTAAGATAATATGCTTCCTTTCTTCCATAAATCCTTCCACTCTTCGATATGGAGACAAAAACATGAATTCGACATCTTTGATCTTCTGCGTTCCGCTGTGCATGTTGTCTGTGGCAATTGTGTCTTGGTCCAATTCAGTTCCTTGTTAGTATCTGTGTAGTCTTAGTCTGTTCTCTAAGAACTAGTCCTAGTGAAACACAAACTTATAAACTCAGTTTATTGTCTATGCGTTCCTTAATCCAAGTGTTCAACCCATTCTTTCTTTCCAAGTGCATCACGTCCTGCTACTAACATACTATCACCACGTATCTTAGTCATAAAACAAAATAACAAAACTTCGCCAAACTCTCGTAGTTTCAATCATTCAATTCGTATTGAACACCAGGTGTCCTGTCAAAACTTAATCCTTTTTTTATCATTAAAATCCAATTTTCTCTTCAAATTTCTCCATCATTTCCACAAAAATATAACCTTCTTTTCCCCTAAGCAGGGCTATATCCAAAATTACAACCAGCATCCGGTTACGGTTCAACTATCCAACAATCATTGAACCACTTAACCCTTAGACCTACTTATTTTTTTGCTGTTATATGTACTACAATCCTTTCGATAAAATATCATCGTGTGGGGGTTTTCTCAATCCTCAACCTTATTGTCAAGTATTTATATGCACATTGTGACCCTAAACAAATTTTCTTTGCAACCTCACTAGGACAGCAGCCGCAAAAAAAAAATCGAATTAAGTGCATACATGACCTCATAGCATTATTTATGACATTTGTATATGTTTTTTATTAGTTTTAACAATCCTGGGATCATGCCAAACTCATTTCCTCTATTTCTGGTAAAAAAATAACAATTTAAGGGTTGATATTGAATATTTGTGAGGGGGGTTAGGCTCACCCTTTATCGTTACCTTATGTTCAAGTGTCAAAGTTTAATGCCGCCTCTTCAATCAAATCACAGGAGGAAAATATGCACTGCATCCATTTGCATTGGAAAGGGTTTCGATTATGAATTACAAAAGGCACTACGTTGAGTGTGACATAAGCACTAGTTGCCCGAGTAGTCAGTCAATAGTTCTTTATGGAAAAATAAATCCTTTGCCTGAAAAGGATTTTCGATCTCATATCTGCATGTGGTACTAAAAAAATATGATTTTTCTTAATATTTATTCGGGATGGTATTTTAATATTTATTCAAAGGGCTCTTGAATGATAAAAAGGAAACCCCGTGTGTCGTCGTTTTCTTTTGCCACTTTGATAAAAGTAAAGGAAATGCGACAGGACGAAAGTAAAAGTCTATGTTATTGCTTCTTTCAATCTCTCTGCGAAAGAATTTACCTTTGGACTGGTGGTGTAAGGATTTGTGTTTTCTTTAGAGATCAACTCAAGTGAGCAATTGCTATATTCTGGAGATTTTGGTAAACGATTTTTCTTTAATAAAATATCTGAAGTTATGATATACAGATTGAGATGGAAGATTAAAGTCTTTATGGCCTCTGATGGAACTCAAAGGAACTAAGAGGAGTTAGTCCTTTTTTAAGTTCTATTCATTTTATCTGTTGAAGCTCAGACCATCGACTTTATTGCACCAAAAGTAGGTATACTATTTCTACGTGTGTTAGGGAACACAGATCCTATCAGATTTTGACCTTGTCCGAGGTTAAAAAAGAACAACCAATACATCTCATATTTTCCATTTAATATTTGTATGTTGATGGCAAGGAAACATAATAAAACAAACCTTAAAAACAAAAACAAAAAAACTGACAAGCACTGGACATACTAAACTCAAAACAAATCAGAAATTTCCTCTGCAACGTAAGGTCAACAACTCTTGTTCATCTTATTGAAAATTCCGCGAATACAAAGCCCAAAAGAAAACATGAAAAAAAAGGATCCCCGCCAAAAAGAATGACCTCACTTTTTATGCCAAAAAATGTAACTACCAATTGTGTCCCCACTGGCTTTCATTCATCTCCCTTCATCTGTCAATCAAACCGAAAAGCATTTATACCTCCAGCTTCAACATCAGGATTAGGGCTACTCCATACAACAACACAGTCCTGTTCCTCTACTGATTTGTGATGATTGGAGCGACATACAAGTGAACATCGCGACCACCTGTCTTTGGGAACATCACCACCACCGAGCGCGAGATGACATTGTGAAATTCGTTCCTCTGAGCCGCACACTGTCTCCAATCAGAACTGGTTCACTGAATTTACTTATCCGGTCGAATGGATAAACATCCACAACTCAGTTTGAATGCAGATGTAACTTTAGCCACCTGAAACCGAAAGTTGAGCGCAGACAAACCAACGAAAAGAATACAAAGAACAAAAAAAATTAATAAAACAAACCCCATACACATGTCAAGTGACTTCCTTCATGAGGAGCCTCATCATTATGCGTCATATCATTCGTATATATCCTTTCTGTGAATTATCCGAAATGTCACTGTGCTAGATACAGTGAATATCAAATTATCCTATTGCAAAGAATACCAACGACACATTGCAGTGGCTGATAATTTATCTTCATCCTTTCATCAGAGATAATGATGATGATGGCGAAGGAACACGAAGATTATTTAGGAACCGTCGGGTAATCAAAAAGGATTATTTTGAATTTGGATAGTGGACGAGAGGATAGTATAAGACAAGACGACCGAGTCGGCGTCGGACAAAATCAAGCAGATGTGTTGCATTTTAACTCGTTCTCTTTTGGGTTTTTTGTTTCCTTTTTTTTGGAATTAAATTTCAGACACGTGTCTTGGTCAATGCAACACACCGGTTACCAAAAAATTCAAAAAAAAAAGAATGAAAAGCTTTAATGATTAGAGTCAAAAAGACGGCGCGAGGCAGGGCCAGATATCGATTAAATTGTACGTTTTTTGGCCGCCAAACGACCACTGACGCGACGCAAGATAATTACAGGCAATATGCGTTTTGAAGTGTGCTGTAGGAGATCTTTTTGAATAGTTTTTAAGTTAGAAAGAGTTATGCAATATAACTACCTCTAGGGGCAGATGTGTGGCTGTTTTTTTTTTTCCGAAAAGAGAATACAACTTATTTTAAACGCGTTCTTCTTGGAGAATATGACTTCAGAAAATTAGACGAAAGGAATAATCAACAGCTGCTGATCATATTGCATATATCGTTTTAGCCCTTTTTATGACCTGTCATTAACTTTGACACTTAGTTTGACTAGCCATCAGTTTTTGGACCTTCATAGTGCTTCTGCAAAAAAATAATAATTTGGCGTATGTTCTGTGGGCTTCATGACTTTTCACCAGATCACAAATAAATAACTCTAATTCTTGAACTCGAATATGACTGTTGTATCCGACCATAGTCGCATTTAGTTATTACAAAGTCGTATGTTTGTTTGTAAGATACGAATATAGTCGGATTCGAAAGTCGTATTTGAGTTGAAGAATATGGGTGAATCTCAACACATGTATTCACAATGTCATTTTTGACGTCTCAAGCTGTGGTGAGTGTGTGTGATTCATTTTGATTCTTGTGTTTTAGACTAAAAGTTATACAGCAAATGTCAAGCTTTAAGGTAATATATAGAGTATTATTAAGTCTGTTCCCGTACTGACTAAAACTACGAAAATCTACGAAATTTTACGAAAAATAGGGAATGCCTGTTCCCGTACGTCAAAATTTCGTAGTTTTTCCAGAAAAGGTCACGAGAGAAAGAAATTTCCCCATACTGCGAATTTTATTCGAAGAAATTTCTTTGGGCAAAAATATGAGTTCTGTCAAATGGGTGTGTTGTTGTTGGTTGGGAAGATAATTTGAAGTAAATCAATACAAAAAAAAATTGACGTTTAAAAAGTTGTCAGCTTTTTTATTCAACCCGTTTCCGTATTTTTTTGGAGATTTGTCTTTCTCTAAGAGAATTGTACCCCCACTCTGAGAAATTTGGCAATCTCCAAAATTTAGTGCTGAAAGTAGGGAAACATACCTATTATTATTCAAAAAAGTAGCAGTAAGACTAGTTTTTCTTAAAATAGACTTAGTAATAGAATGGCATGAAATTTAAGAGTCATCGCAGTTTCGTCCTCCTACTTCTTCACGGCGCATAACTTTTGCGATAGTTTTTGGAGTTTTTCGAATGTAACCGCTCTCTACGTATGGAGGCAAAAGTGAACGAAAATCGACGAAACTGAGGGAAAAGTCATTATGGGTGCAGTATACTACGGCCGGACGCGTCCAGAACCTTAATTCAATTATGGTTGGCCCTTTAGGTTTTGCTTCCTTATTTATATAGATTATGCCGCTTACATCAGCCTTACGAATATATTAAAGATTAATACATTAACGATGTCTCTTACTGATTGGACAAAAGTATAAGAGTGTCTTTATTTGGCCATGTACTTAAGATTTGAATTCTGAATCCAATCCGACTTAATAGAGAAACAAATTAATACCTCGTTAATCTCACGTTATAGGGCAGATGTACGTTGTTCGTATGTCCCTATTATTTTGTTGGTACATCTTACTTCCCTTTGTGTTTACCTGTGCATGTTCAACGAAGCCTACCTGTGTATAGAATAAAGTGCAACATGTGACCAGTTGAATCGCGTCTACCCCCTATAATCTTTTATTTTTTCAATCACGCAGGTAGAGTTACACATTTACATGCGAACAACTTTTACCTGATCCTGGCAATCAGATTTGTTATTCCCTCTGTTGAGTTCTTTTTTTTTGTATCCACTTCCCTCATTTGTGTAAATATCTGTATCTGCTTGTTGCTTTTTTTTCTTTTCTGTTTCGATTGCAATTCATGGTATTTAAATTTCTGCTTACATGCGCACCACCACCTGTCTGGTGTTTTTTTTTTTTTTTTTTGACAATCAACAGTTTGTTGGTTAGTTGTGTCAGCCAGAAACAGTATCTGCTAAAATCATTACAATAAGAAAGGTGTACGCTGAACCGGAATTTTACAGGACACAGCATGTGCCTCGATGAGTCCCCCGGGTGGTTTTGAGTACACCTTCGGAAGGTTATAAATCAGGTATCACAGGTAGAAAATGTTTAATTTGGTCAACAATTAAAATTTATGATTTTGACATTGCATTCCAAAGTCTGTGTTGGAGGGATGCGCCTCTCAGTGGGTTACATATTTTATTTTTTATCTCCCAACTGAGCACGGCGCCTTTGAGTAGTAATTAAAAGAATGTTTACATGGTGGTGGCCTCCTTTTTGATTAGTTTTTTTTTAACAGTAATAAACTCCAGACAGTACAGTATGTTAATTGGAAAATAAAAAAGGCCCTGGTGAGTTTATGCTATTTTACGGATACAAGTCTTAAATTCTTTTTATTAAAATTTAACAAAAAAAGAGAAAGGTCGGCGTCTGATTTTTGGCTGCAAGGAATGTCTGAGCTCAAGAGCATTGGATTTTGTTCTGGCCCCTTTGTCCTGTTTCTTGGAGTTTAAATGTATTTAGCTGAGATTATCTAAGCGAACTTAAAGCCTCTCTCTAATGTAAGTACTCTGTCAGCAGTTTTCTTCTGAACAACAGTAAGAATGCTGAATTTTCTGTTAACATTTAAAGGTTTGCGTCTGCTTGTATCAAGAAGGTCAAACACAATTGTTGTTGTAAGAAACCCAACCATCACTGGACGTTCTGTCTGAATGTACAGAAGGACCACAAATTGTCTTCTGAGCATTTTCTAGTTGTCTCATCGGATCCAACAAAAAAGTCAAATCTTAAACACAGTTGAAAGTCTCTGATCCTTGATCAGTTTTGGAACTATCCACGAATTCTTGATTATACTCCATTCCTGGTTCGGACTCTGGCTAAAATCAGCTCTTAATACTATACTTCTAGGTAGTGTTTGTTTGCATATCAAAAACTTGTATGTACACAATTAAGACATTGGCCTCAAAAAGGATGTTCGCCACTTAATCGTCATTCACATGTGTCTCTTCTTAAGTAGTTCTCGGTATGCATGCGACTAACATGCGCAGCTGAAAAAATTATCACCAAAAAAATACAAAACCCAAAAAAAACTTGAAATGTAAGATGCCCACAGATGACTTTAAGGACCTGGACACATTTCGACGTCTGTATTTTTTCTTCACCAAAAAAAAGTTAAAAAAGTGAAACATAAAAGGAATTACAAAAAAAATGCAGCTGCCTAGCGGGTGTTAAATTTCATATCCCCTTCACAGTCATCTTCATTTTTTTTTTAAGAAAAACTGCACGTGCATCACGCCAACTAAAACAGGAAGCCACGTTCCTATACGCCTGTCAAATATTAAATTGTTTCCAGAAAAATACAGTGTTTATGGTCAAACAACTTTATAGGTTTTCTGTTTCCAATCGGAATCGAATTGAGACCCCTACCCTTCTTTGAATGGTCGAGGTCAGGAACAGAATTTTTAATTGCATATCAATAAACATTTACGGATATCCTTGCGAGCTTGATGATGATGTGTTTAATCTTGTGTCGCTCAATTTAAGTATGAAATTCGATTTTAAAAATACAATTTTATACATTTCATGGGTTTTTATTATGAGTGGCGAAACGAATTCAACACAAAATAATTGATCGGATGCAATTAGAGTACATGTTTCGAGGGTCTGTGATGAATTTGTGTTTTAATGTGCGCACCCTCTTAAGAGTACCCTACGTGTGAGTGCGCGCCTTTTGACGGGAACATTTTTAACACTTTACACATGTGAATCATATGTGCATGCATATGATGGCTCCCCCTTTATTGGTTTGATTTTAAATCTCTGGTTGTGTGGGGTGAATGTGTCAGATTTTCATAAGTCAAAATGTTTTCCTCTTTTTTTTTTTTTAATTAGTGAGAAGGTACACAAGAAAAGTGTAGTTTTTAATGCAGCCATTTATTAGGTGGGTTCAACATCATATGCATTTGGAGAATATGAAACATTTTAATGAGACTTCACAGCGACGAACATAGGAAATGTCATGCACCCCTAGGTATAGTGGTTTTGAAATACTTTTGAGATTGAGATACGTGGGAATTCTTTGGCGAAAGTTATTTGACAAACGGTCAAGTGTATTCTAGTAGTTTCTTGAAAGCAGTGCTACCAAATTTGAAGGTTATTAAAAATTGTGTTAGCGAAAAAAGTAAAATGTTCAATGGTTAAATTAAATAACGCAAGCTTAAGACAATCATGTTAAAAAATATTGTTACGCATTCGCAAACGCAACTTGGCACACACTTTGAAGTGTGACAGCTGGGTATCATTGATTCTGATTTCCGCTCTTGTCTAATAAAGTTGTCTGGTTGTTTTCCACTGGATTAAAGATCACTGACTTACCCTAATACTGGCCAACAGACTACCCATTCATGGATCACCAGAAGTGTAATCATAACTATGGATGATAGTACCTTAGCTCATCTAACCACAGCATAAAAGCACATAATTTGTTGTGTTCTAGTACAATCTTTCTTGATTTCGTTCAGTTTAGATCAATTACCTTTCTTTGCCTTTGATTTCCCCATGGGATATAATTAGATTCAACCCAAAGTGCCACTTAATAATAAAAGGATCCACTTATCTCATGATATAAATGTACACCTCATTATTTGTAACCTACCTAGGTGACAGTAATTCCATTTTAAGGACCTCTCCAACCAAAAACCACAACAAATCTCTCACTTGTGCATAAAATTGTTCCCCTTTTTTGACATCTATACGACGACCGCATCTCATCTGCTTGAATAAATCGCACCACATTACACATATCCCTGTCAAATCCAACAAAAAAAAAAATAGAAAACATCCTGAAACAAGGACAAAACACTTAACCGACAAACATAATAAATAAAAAGCCAAATAAATTGTATTGTTAATGGTAAAAATTTATTACAATTGTCATTTCTCGTTAACCACAACGACGTACATGGCAGACCTTTTGCATATGCCCTCATATCCTACACATTGACTGGTGCAGTGCCTCATTAAAAGGATCACAAAGATGCTCTGTTCTTTATTTTCGAGGTCAAAATCATAGAAAAGCACTCTGAATTAGAATTTCTAAATATCTGTTCTTCTGGCGGAAATTTATGACAATTTTTATGTTCCTTTTTTCAACCCTCCTCGCTTTTTTTTGCGGGGTGATTCTTTTCAATATCCTATTTCCGTTGAAACAGGAATAGAGATACTGGGGTTCATCTTTGCCTTCCTTTGCTCTGGTGGTACTCGTGTACCGTGTTAATTGTTTTTGTGTGGCAATAAAAAAAAGAGAGGAAGTAGAAGCACACAGAATCGATGAGCAGGAGGTGGATACTGATGAGGAGGTCATGGCACACACAAAAGGTTACTTAATTGGCATGGTACCACCACGGAGGGATTAAAACACTGAGGCGGTTTATGGTTTACACCGAGCGCCGCGGCGACCTGTCAGAGTTTAACGAAGCGGTGTAACATATGCGTCACAAGTGGCTTTACGGTAGTTTTTTTTTTTTTTCTTGTGTTTATGCGCTCACTTTACGTTCTTTACGCGATTTAATTGGAGCATATGTAAATGGGTCTTTGGCCGCAGAAATAAATAGCACCGTGCAGAACAGCGGCAGGAGCAGCAGCAGCAAGTGGCCGAAAGTTACATTCCCAGGTGGTGAATATAGCGGTAGCGGTAATGGTTTTCCTTTTTCAATTATGGTTGTGCCTGTAAATAAACGAAAAAATGGTGGGAAAATTAATTTATGTTTAGGTTTCCTATAAAGAGCAGAAGGAACGTGTTTATGAAAAGTACTTTGGAAAAGGCAGTTAATTAGGAAGTTTCTTATTAATTAGCATTGGAGGTTAAGGAAGGATTTCCTTTGAGATTTAGGGAATTTAATGTTTTTTTTCTCGTGAATTCGGCACAACACACACATAGTTTCGCATTATACGAATTTTAGTTGACTCAATTTTGAATAGGTGAGTATCACCTGATTTAATGAGTATCAGTTGTAATTCTCTAATGGCAAATCATTCACTCTGCTAACCCTTAAATATTTCAATTTAAAAAGTCTTCATTCAAAGGAATAAAAGTATTGCCAACTGAGTATTTATTCCACAAACTAATTGGGGTCTCCTGACATGTAACCTTTAAGCGCTGTCTTGTTCAGAATTAATATGTCCATACGACCATTTGTGGGGGCATATAAATAATAAGCGAAATAAAAGCTGTACTTTTGACACCCAAATCATCAAAATCGGTTCATAAACCACGAAGTTATAGCAAAAATAAAAATTAATTTTAGTCGGCCTGGCGTCTTACGACAATTTTTCGTAGAAAATAAGCTCAATTGTTTTCAGACGAGTGCAATTTTGTACATATTTTGGAGACATCCTAGCTTCTAGGAGGTTGCAATGAAACAAAAACCAGTACAAGGGTCTAAATAGCCATAATATTTGGGGTTTTCTGGGTTGCAAACCCAACGCATTTAATTCTGAGCCACGGCGTGCATCCAGTGGAATAATTAACAATAAGGACTTAAGTTAGAATACTGCCATATTTTCTGTCATCGTGCTGTAAAATTAAAAGATTATTCAGGCTACTTTCTTTCTCTTTCTTGCATAACTTAAACAAGTTTAAAGAGAAGCCAACGGATGTAAAGGAATATGTCTCTTTCTGTTCCACAATAGACATGCACAAAATCCCTTTGAAGGGTCAATAAATTTCCTATACAAAACTCTGAACAAAATTTAAATAAAGTAATGCGTAGGTATACTGAATGTTCCCCTGATTTTTTTTTTTAAAAGCTTAAAAACTTAGTGTTCAAAGTTTTTCTTTATAAAAGTACCTTCTATTTTTTCTTTTCATTGTCTTCCTATTCTTTACTTCCTTGGGCTAACAGAGTTCAAAATAATGCCTCAAACAATGGAGAAACAAAGCACCCTTGCTTACTACTCAACCTTTTCCACAAGGACATTTCTTCCTGTGGCTGTCATAAAACAGTCATCGAACTGTCATCTACCCAAACAATTTCATAGAAGATGCAAATTTTATTTTTTATTTTTTGTTGGGTTGCAACAATTTGTCAAACTTTTTGCAATTAAATTGTTGCAAATTTCTTCTTTCTCTGTTCCACTACATTTTCTCCATCTAACTGTCTATATCAATACCCTCTTCATAGGGTTGTGCAATCAAAATTCAATCGAGACATGTTACGTCGAAATTGATATGCAAATACCACAAACAACAAAAAAAGAAAATGACACCCTCCAAATCAACCAACAGACAGACAGACATCAAACCATACACTGAGGGTATAGAGTGTATGGTGAAAATCGTAATTGAATTCAAAACTTAATGATCCGTTGTAAAACGGATGTAACCTCAAACATAATTCTCTGGCGGATGTTATAACCTGCAACATATTTACACCCTGCGGTAGTAAATTCAAAGCTACTGTGGGGTTTCATCCTCGCAATAAACATTGATTTAGTGTGTAAACTCTGCCACCCCTATTTGAATAAACATTATACAAAAACCTCTTGAACCCTCACCACTCTGTGAGTCGACTGTATGGTTGCGCTTAAACCGTTTTAAAGCCGCAAATTATTGTTTTTAAATCAATTTTCGAATGATACGGAGGGATAATATGGTGGTCGCCCATCTGGTCCTTATCGTTGTGGGAAACAGATTAAGATCTTAAGTTATACGCGACGCTAAAGGATAATTAGACCACTTGGGCCCGTCGCCGCCGTCTATCTGGTGTGTCATCGCGTATATTTTATGGAAATGGTATTCCTTTTCCTGTCTTTCCTCGGCACAAAAAAATGTGATTTCTTTCTTTCTCACACACAAACACAAAACTCGAGGCAAAGCCAAGGAACTCTTGGTCCTTTTCTTTTTTTTTTTTTTGCGGCTATGCAATGGAATTCAACAAAAGGATTTATGCAACGACTCGACTCAGTATGGACTGCGTTTCTTGTACGGAAATTTGTAAAGAGTAACCGAGAAGATGTGCCGCCGCCAACATCGTCGTCGGCATAACACAAGTGGCGCGCACTGTTCATTTGTACAATTGAGATACTCTTGTACACTTGAAGTAAGATATTAGTTTTGTGTGTAAAATACATTTGCTGAATTAGCCTAAGGGGTGTGGAGCTTAAGGAGCCCCAGTTGCTGTGGATGACAATTGGTTTTAAGACACTCTTAATGGGTGCCTTTGTCAGAAAATGAATAATTATTACCCCTGTTGGGTAATAAATAAAATGCTTTTGCCACTTCTATTTACAAAGATGCAAGAACAGTATCACTGTGGCTTGTTGTTAGTCACAATTGGCCTTCTTCCTTGTCATTTTGGCAACACTCGGATTTTAAGTTAACAAGGAAAATCCATTCGGTATTCAGTTTACTTGGCTGTCTTGGGAATAGATACTGTAAGATTTTGTTTGTTTTATTTGATTTTCTACTCATGTGAGTTATGCACAAGAATGGGCATTTGCCATCACCATCACTGGCAGACATTCGTAAAACTAAAACACCTACTACTAGTAGGAGTGGAAACCCAGTGGACACTCTATTTGTGCAAAGCACTTGAAATCACATCGTTAAAAACACTAGTCAAAAGTAGGCAAAAGTACCTTTTTTTGACTGATATGTCCCGTTCGATGTGGCTAATTACATGGACTTGACATAGCCTCAAAGAAGGATGGCAGGAAGGAATTGGCAGATTCATACAGTAACCGCCTTTTAATAACTGCCTGCTGTGGCATGTAGTGAACTCTTGTGCATCCACCAACATATGTTTATGTATGCTCCATCGTGAATGCCTTAAGATTGCTAAATGGGACAATATCGCACAAACACCAAGTCGTCCAGCCAGGAACACAAATAGATTGTCCACTGTTCGCAAGACACTCAATGGTGGATAATTTGCAAACATGTTGAAACGTCAACCCGCAGCTAACTTCACACTTAACCGAAATTGGATTAAGGTTCATTCACAGTTCAGCGACCTGTGAGTACAAACGATCGAACATTCGCATTTCAATAACGATAACTTTTTTTATCTATTCGCATTAATCTGCGAATTTAACTTGTCATTTATTAAAGAAAAAATTATTGTGAGGTTAAACTCTCCCGAATATTTTAGTTGTGCGAATGTGGATTGCGTTCCACATCTGTGGAATGTGAATAAAACTGAAAGTTCGCAAGAAGCAATCAACAAATTGTTAATTTGTTCACAAAAACTAACTAAAACTCATCTTTTATTACATGAATCCATAGATAAATTAAGCTTTCTTCTATTCAAATAGTAAAATTATTAAATTCGCTAGTCGTCGAGCTGTAAATGCAGCTTTACACTTTAACCTTGCGTTGGTGGGAAATGGGGTCACACTTGTGCTTAGAGCATTTAAATTTGCTTACGAGTAACAAATTCCGACAATAATTGTTCGAAAACTACAATTTTTAATGTTAAGTATCAAAAACTAGCAACTTTTCCATGTTCCAATCCGTTTTTATAGTTAAAAATAATTTTAAAACAAACCCTCGACCAGTTGTAGAATATTCCACTTAAATTCTCTAAATTTTTGCCTCAATGAGAGCGAAATTCACTGCTCCACCAACTAATTACAAAACGAGTTAAAGAATTCGAATTGTTTTCAAATTAAATCTCTCCCTCTGTATAAAGTCGTTATTTAATCGTATTTCCCTATCATTCTTTTTTTTTTTTTTGCTTGTTCCATTCTTTATCACATTCATTGCTTTATTGCGTTCGATTTTAAATGAGAAAAAAGGAACGCAAAACAACATAATACAGACATAAACATCAACTAATCCATTGTGAAACCGAGTAGTAAATCGTTGCAAACTGTGGTAATTAAAAAGGATTTTCGAAATACAAATTACAAATATTGCAAAATTTAATCGAATTATTTTAATGGATTTTTTGGTAAACATTTGCAGAAATAAATTCTCAAATTTGCTCATTTTTCAGTTCTGAATTCATTCACATGAATTTCATTCTAATTCTAAGCAGAACATGATGCATTTATGACACACTTCAGTCTAAGCTGAAACATTAATGTCTCCTCACAGATCAGTGTTACGTATGAATTTCAAAATTCAATTCACTTATGGTATCAAATATAACAACATTTTCTCTTTATAAGCAACGAGCAATAAGACGACTATATAGAGGTGATAAACTTCGAGTGAAATTTAATTAAATTTTCATCACAACACAAAGCCATCATCTATGTTGGAGGAAAAGAATTTCTCTCGAAACTCGATTTGTTTCTTGTGTGTTGATTTATTTAAAACAGGCACTGAGAGTGCCACCTTAAAGGAGGATTTTCCCTAACCAAAGTTTATAACTGAATTAATTGTTTACACTTGTGCCGGGTTTAATAAGCTTTCTTCGCCGACAACTCCCAACCCACCCAGTAACACAATTTTGTTCAGGAAATCCGTTTTAGAAATTCATCGATTTATTTTCACGCTGAACATGTGCTCTCTCTCGTACCCTAAGCATAGGAAATATAATTAGTCGCCAAACCAATGCGAAGTTTTTTTTTATTTTTAACTGGCAGTTGCCATTTGTCATTAAGTTTTGATTCGGTACGAAAATAAAAATTGATAATTTATTGTATCGAGTGTCGAGCACAATTGAAACTAATTGAAGGACCTATCATTTGGTAAATTGAAGGACACTTGATAGCCAATTGCTATATTTTTTAACTCCTCAGGGGTTGAATGGTATCATAAACGCCGAGGGGTGAGTGCGATTGAGTGCGGTTTTTTTCAAAATTTAAAATTACTACCTCGTGATTTTTCACTCAAGTGCCAACTGATATGTCCTCATTGACAGTTGTTGTGGTTGATTTTTTAAAGTTTCCTACTGACACTTGACAGTCTGTGGAGATTTTACTTTGAAAGGAATTGTATTTCAAAGCGACACATATGGCTACAATAAAAACCTGAAAATGGGACAGATGAAAAACAGACTTTAACAATATATGTACATTGTCTATTATTATACGAATCTTAAATGGTAAATACAATATATAATGAACATGTACATAAATAAATGTATACCTATATAACGAGGTGACTTTTCTAAATGGCCCGGAAGTCTGGGTATGATTTGACAAAATGGTAGGTCATACGAGTTTTTGACACTTTTTTGGCTTGGCATATAATCTGTCAAAAATCACAATTTAAATAGTCTGAATAAACTCATTTGGCACTGGGATGGCTTTTAATCTCATCAAAAAATCGTTTGACATTTTCATCATGAAAGAAGTCATAATTCTTACTTCCCTGCACAGTTGCCATGTAATGTATTAAATCTAGAGAGAGTCAATATTTGACTGGATATCAATGGGCAACACTTTTTAAATCTGCCAACCTAGGATGGGACTTAACACACAACCATAATTGAATTACAGCTCCGGACGTTGGCGCACGTAATCATGCGAATACATATAAGTCAGTTTCATTGAGTTTTCGTTCACTTTTGCTCTATACGTAGAGAGTTTCGGTTTCGGAGCGGAGCACATTCCGAACCGAGTGAAGGATTACAACATTGTGTGAGAGACAGGCGAACACGATATGAAGGCGCTTAGAGTTTGACAGAACTTTCGTTCAATTAAGACAGCTGTCATCGCATTCTTAATGAAATTATGGTTGGGGCTTCACATTCAAATGAGAAACTACGCAGACACAAGTTTTTGGTAACATTACAAGTCAATAGACCTTTTTATAACAAAACTATAAAGTATTTTAGCGCTAAATTGGTTCTTTTACAAGTGACAATTCTACCTATCAATACTTAATATAAGACTATAAATACTCACGTAGATATAAATATCTTAAACGACATCTTTAAAAGCAGCATTAAGTTGTATCCAGTGTTTCAAAATTAATTAGAAAACAAGTCTGTCACAGAGAGAAATATTTGCGACAGTGTCCTGTCCGTACGACATGTAATGAAAGTTCCTTTCAACAACTTTTCCAAGCCTTAATCTACATAATTCTTCTCCCACTCTGTCGATTAGGGACTGCTTTTGACATGCACCTCTTACAAGAAACTTCATGCGTATGAAAACAAAAGTTCTAAAACTAAAAACTAACAAAAAAGGAGCTCAATAACATTCACGAAACTTGTCCAAGAAGACATTAATTATGACAACCCAGGGGAAAAATAACAAAAAAAAAACGAACACATACAAAAAGCACAAAAAACCTCTCTAAAACTGTTTGTGGTTTATTTTCTGCAAAAAAAAAAGGAGGACAAGCAATAAATTGGATGCGGTCAAGTACTAAACAGTCGGCTAACCTTTTTCGGAATAATCCAAGTGGAGTTGATTTTTCTCATTCGTTCATTGTCCTCCCAAGGGAAGTATCACAAGAAAGAAAAAACCCATCGAGCAAAAAAAAAAAAGGAAATCCTCATATAAATTGTCGCAATTATCACCAGCATGCTGGACTCCATCATACGCAGTAGTTAACGCACAGGGTGACCATAATAACACACAAAAAAAAAACTTAAATAAACTTTGTTGCGCCACCGCAATCAAAAGCCGAGAAATTAAAGTTAAATTTCTGGCATCATACCACACAATCGAATAATTTAACTTGCAACGCAGACAGACAGACAGGGCTACAGAACATTCAACCATATGTACTTAGAGTTTTGCACACACAGAGATTGGACCTTATGAAAGGTCAACTTCTCGAGGTTGAATTCATTTGTTATTTCCATGGTGTGTTAATGGGGTTGACAAATCCAGTACTACCGATTGGTGTTACACATCCTTTAGGGGTTGTTGCACCCTCAAAATATGAAGCACAACGGGGGAAAAAAAAAGAAAACACTGAAATTCTGTGCATATTTTATGCAAATCACCGGGTCAACTAAAGTGAAACTCTTCGTCCTTGTGCACATCACTGAAGTGTTAATCAACGAGGTATGCAAATATTTTTGCACTCCCAGATGCTTAGACACAACGTAGAATTTTTTTTCCCTGTTTTGCATGAGCACACAAGTATCCTTTTATAGTTGTTTGACAATTTGTTTTTTATGGTTTTTTTTATTAATTATTATTCAGCGTGAACAACTGGGAATGAAATTGATCGATTGCCTCAATTGGTATTCAATTAAATGGGCTGAGGTTGGGTTTTTCTCGTATGGAAAAACTGCTGCTCGTTTTTCGGGCAGATAAGCGCTTTATGGGATTTTAATGAAAGGATATTTCGTTTTTTTTTTCTTTTCCTGGGCCAAACCATCGATGACCGAATGTATGCGTGCGTGAAATTCTGGGTGACATGCATTTTTTAGGGGTCGTTATATGTTTTTTTTTTCTAAGGAGATTCTTTCGTGGTTTATGAGTAGTTTTGCATAAGTAATAGGATCAAATGATTAATAAAAAAAATACCGGATAAGAGGATTTATTTCCCTTAATTGGCTGAGGGTTTTCTCTTTTTTTAGGTGTAATTTTGCATATGACAGTCGGGGTTGCGGGTTTGAATAGATAATTTACTTTGATTGTTAGATAAACAGAGGAAGGATTTGATGGATTATTTGATTAGGTAATGAGAAGAGCACACTTGTTCTATGACTTGAGGTTCGATAATGTGATTGGATTTTATGAAAAAGTTTTAAGCGCGTAAGTTTGTTTTTTAGCGATAAAAAGGAAAAAATAGCAGGGAATCTAGTCATCTAAAATCTATAAGATTTCAGTTCTGTTGATGACAGTCTGACAAAAATTCAATTAAAAACCATTCTAAAAGTGCGGAGCATTCTGCTAGGATACATGAATATGCAGGGTGCTTCGAAGTTTTTAGGAGAAAAGTTTTAAAGTTCTTTTACCGAATATAAAAAATTGAAGCATTAAACGCTTCGTAAACGAGTCTTAAAGTGCCCCGCTGCTAAAAATACGGGATTATAATAATAAAAACAAAAGTGTTATACATATTTACCTCCATAAAGGAATCACCAAAAACCTTTTCAAAACTAAAAGTAAGAAGCCATCGGAGAGGATGCTCGGAAACTTTTTTTAAAAAGGATAGCGCTTAAACATGTCGCTCCACATTTTACATAAATGTACCATTAAGAGTCGCAACAACAATAGAACCTCTTATTTATACGATTATGGGTTTAATTTTTGTAGTTCTGGTTTTAAAATTCATACAAATTGGGATCATTTTTGACATGTTTCGAACTTGGCTCTTCTGAAATCATCCATCTTTTTCAAAACTTCTTTAAAACCGAAAATAGCACTAAACAACATCTGGATACTGAAGTAACAAACCACTAAGTTGAAAACCCTCGATAAAATCTAGGTACTTGAATTTCAAACACTCACGTCAATCAAGCAGTTAAAAAATTGCAAATGTAATGAAATAGATACCATCTAAGTTCCCACCAAAAACCACAATCAGCATCCACTTAAAACATACCCTAAAATATAGGACGAACCTCTCAAACCAACCTGTTCACGTGTCTTCTCAGCTCAAGCATCACTGGACCCTTATTCAGTGATTTATTTCAACAACAAAAAAAAAAAGTCCACTTTAACAAGTGTTCGAGAAATTACCATCGCATTGTTAAATATTTAAATTCGTCGTGTTTAAATTGTAACTCTCTCTCTTTACATCCCTTAAGCTTTAGGCACTCGTCGGCGTACACAGTGTTACAATTGAAAATTAAATCAGAAACTGATAGTCAATTAAAAAACGACACCACCACCCCGTGTTGTTGACACATGTTGCAATGAACAAGTGAATGTTCATTGAATGGAGAGCAAGGGAAAACCGGAATCGCATCTCTACACTCATTGTCTCTCTTCCGGATTTTTTTATATACATACTATACATTTTTTGTTAATCCAATTCAATTGATTTTTTTTTCAAATTTGATTAATTGCATGCACACAGAGGCAGTCGTTTTTCCGGACAATTGAAAAATTAGGGGTTGACTGAGTGAACGGGAAACATGTTTTAAATAAGAGCATACCCTCGGCCAAGTAGAAAATTACAGCCCAGAGAGTTGAGGGTTGGTTTCAACTACAATCGATGCAAAATGCGGGCCAACTTTACATTGTTTTTTGTGTTTTAGAAATTGATACTAGATCATGGCATCAGTGGATTGATGTGATCCTTTTCCATCACTCTACTGATAGCTTTTGTTGATGCGGGGTTGGTTTTAGTGATTTTTTTTTCTGCGGCGAAGAAGTGTGGAAACGTGGATATCCTGAAGGATACAAGTGCCCTGGTTTTTATACATCTAAATGTGTGTATGTTTACCCACTGGTAGGAGGTTGTACTTTGAAACTTTGATCACAGATATGGCAGGGAAATGAAAAGAAAATCTATAAACGTATAGGAAACACAGAGAATTTGTTCTAAGGTTTTGAGGTTGGTGTCTCAAGGAGTTTGTTTATTTTTGATTTTGGTACACTTGATAAGTTAATAGTACGTATTAAGTTTAGAACGAGGGGAGAAAACTTTTAAAGTATGTCACAAAGTTGGTTAAGAAAGTTTCTCGCAAACATGAACGAGGACGATTAAGGATAGTGTGTGTGTGCATGACATCGTCTCGGTTTGCTTATATTGATAGTTTGTTTATTTCTTGTCAAAACATTGAGACTTAAAAAGACTATAAAGCACGACCGAATGATAGGCTGGGGAGTTATTTTTAAAATGCGATATAATAATTGATGATCGAGTTTTAAGGAAACCAAAATTGTTTCTTAGATAATGAGCCAGAAAGCCAAAGGAACAACCATTTAGAGACGTGTTTCATGCTTTCACTCTTTTAGGTCCGACAAGCACATGACGCAGAATGTAGAAGTATATTGCCAAAAATCAAAAATATGGCTGCATAGAACCCAAAACGGAATACAGGACATAATTAAGCTTTAACTAAAGTGTTCCAGGTTCTAGGGGCCGATTCTAAACTTTCTTTAAGATCTCGGCTTTCATAAGTTAGTTTCCCTATAAAATTTTCCCTCCAAAATTTTTCAACCTGAGTTTTTCAAAACTTACAGTTAATATATCAACACTCCCTCCTCATAAAGTCTGGTCTCAAATTACTCTCAATGAATCAATGTTGTATGTGTGCACAGGTACCCTTCCGTGGGAACATCATCAATTTTAACAGCAGAAGATAACCAAAATCCCATTGAAGAAGATTCCCTTAGAAGACATTTGATATACCGACCAAGTGCCAATTACATGTTTCGAACCCAATAACAATCAAAGCAGCTCCCAAAGATTAATCCAAACTATCCTTGTGTGAGTCTGTGTGTGTGTGTGTTTGCAGATTTAATCAGGTGCCCAACTCAAAGTGTATTAAATTTCCCTTTACGCACCGATCATTGACGGTACGGCGGCGGCGGGATGTATCCCTTCGGTGTCCCGTCGCCGATAAGCGATTGAATAACATTGCACAATACATTGTTTCCATCCAAGTGTCCAAAATTGAAAAATGAATGGCAAACAGGAGAGAAAAAAAACAACACATCGAGTTAGTGATACCCCTGCTTCACTCTGGGTGGTGCTGGTGATTACCTTCTCAAGAGGAGTCTTGAAACACCATGAGAAGCATCATCAATGATGATGATGATGGTGATAATGATGGTGAGCAGAGCGCCAAAGATGGTGATGGTTATGGTGATGATGATGCAATCACTGCTCCAAAAGTGAATTATGGGAAAACAACAACGACGAAGGTTCTTTACGTGGGAACTTTTTTGTCGTCTTCTTTTTTTTTTTTTTTGAAACAAAATTCGCCAACGATCACCTTCCATTTCTTTTTCCTTTTTATTTGTTGCTATATTTTGTCTGTGTCGGACTCTTCATGTATCTCAATCAAAACACCTCGTCTACAGAGATACTTTAACTATATAGTCCTGGGAAAATGTTTTTTACCCTGTTGTCTTATTTGCTGTTTCTTCTCGGTCCTCCTTTATGGGTTTCTTTTTATTAATAAGGAGACGAGAGTAGACACACAAATCAGGCAAAAAAAAAAAACACTGTGAAGAGAGAAAAAAAAATACACATCCCATATCGTGTCGTGTCTAGTGAATATTGGTGGAGGAGGATGAGGAGGCTGACCCATGAGCATGCAATCTGTCGACGGTGCCATATCGCATATCCAATAAAATTCCATCTTTCGGGACAGCTATCAGAAGAATGGCATGGAATTCGTAACAAACAAGTTCACAAGATGTGGGAACTTTTTCGGTTGATGATGATATAGGTATACATGTAGGTTTATGGGGATAAATAGGATATATGGTAGGTAGGTGATTCCCTTGGGGAAATAGTGTTATTCCTTATGTTTGATTTCGACAGAAGTTGCTTAGCAAAGTCAGAAATGTCTTATAAATATTATACCAAATTTATTGAGACTGATGTGGTCAGTTAAGGCCTCAGAAATGCTTATAAGACATAGTTTCAAATTGTCTATTGTTTTTTTTTTTATATCCACTCGTAAATAGTATGTACTAATAAATGTTATCCTTTTTCTTTGCAGTGTTACTGTGCCAGGTTATCAAGGCAATCTTCAGGCTGCAATATCTCATAGCGCCTCGCTAGCTGCATGGGAACGTTTTGGCGTGGAATTTATTTTGACATTCGTTGTCGTTCTCTCGTACTTTGTTTCTATGGATTCGTATAAGAAATTTTTAGGAAACGCCGCATTATCAATTGGTGCAGCCTATAGCGCGTGCAGTTTTGTATCGGTAAGTAAACAATTCATTTTTCTACTCGGATTTCGCATGTTTTGTTTAAAAATTTGGTTAGAGTAAATAAGAGATGTTTATGCTTTTAGCTTAACTAACTAAATTAGGATGGACTGAAAAGCAAGTGCTTATTTACTGACAAGTGTACGTCAGACGAAAGAAGCTCTGTTAAACCAAGTGCGATACCCATTTTAATGGAATGTTACTGCCTTCCTTTAATAATGAACCTTAACCTAACCTTTTATTAAAGGACTAAGACACAGGCTGCTTTCCAAAACGTCAAATAAGTGCGCATCACACTGCAAACGTAATGATGCAAAGTAATTGATCCTTTGCAAATTACTATTGCATCATGACATTTGCCAATGCTGTGTTTGCCTTTGTTTGCGTAGTAGATGATGTGTTTTGAAAAGCAGCCACAGCTAGTATACATTGTACTACCAGGAAGTACACTGAGTTCGTTGCCAACGCTTTACTAATCTAGCTGATAGAATACAGATCTGTCGCCCACGAATCTAGCGGCCTCTATGACAAAAACTGCCTAGATTTTTGTTGATTCTGGTGTTGAAGACCTTCGCTATAAAGTAGTAGAACCAATTAATACTTCCATGAAACGTTGTAAATTTAGTAAGCAAGTGAACATAAATCAGATTAAACTAAAAATCCGCAATGAATATATGTGGAGCTCTGTTTGTTTACTTGTATATTACAAGGTTCCTCATCAAATTTTTTTGACTTTTACGAATAAGATAGATACTTTATTCATTCTAGCGAACTAGCGGGCATTAGCAGTCTAGCGACTAGCAGCCGTTGCTTCTCAATTAACTATTATATTTAATATCTGTAAATATAAGGATACAGGTAGAATGTATAAATCTACTAATAATCGAGTAGAAAATAATTGAAAGCTAATATTTGACACGCTAACTGATAGAGAAGGATTCAATAAATGTTTTTCTTCTTTTCCTGACACGCCTCCCTGGAATTTCAACTTCTCCCTTACAAAAATGCATACAAATGCAGAGAAATGAAACACCCCTTGTAACGAGTGTACGAGTGTGAAGGACAACCAGTAATGATTCATAAATCAAAAACCTGAAACGCATACCTTTAAAAAATTGTAATAAATGAATAGGATTCCTGTTACCGTTGTCGAAAAATTCGATTCATATTCCATGCATCCTGAAAAAATCGTTTCGTATTCCATGTATCCTGTAAGGAAAATACTCTACAAAATATCACCTGCATTGTCAGGAGTTGAAAGATATTCTTGTACATGTAGGTGAGTGTGGATTTGGAAAGGACGAAATTACCTACAGACCTCCATCAAAATGCATTTTCATCCCTGAATGATTTCTACCTGTGCAGGGAAAAAATTCCAGACATTTTTTATTTTTTTTGTTGTTGTTTTTGTTTTTGTTTGGGAAAAAGAGGACATTGAAAACAATCGAAATTATCCATTTCCGGGGTGAATCGACCTAGAAAATACCAATACATTGTATGCAGTCCTTCCACACAATAAATGGAAAGGAAAACCACATTCGAGGAGGCAGGAATATCAAAAAACGTTTTTATTTTTTTCGACACTTTAATAGCAGTTGTGCAATTTGAATCCTTTGGCTAAAGTTTATTTAATTAAAGTTGTTTTGCATAAATTTTTTCCTTTTTGAGGTTAAGTAATTGGGCAATGGATTCGATTTGCGGTCAGTCTCTCTGAGCTGTGTCATGTCGTTTTGCAACAAAGTCAATAAATTGATCATTATCATGGACAACTGGACATGAGAGAAAACTCGTCCAAAGTAGTAGTAGGTATAATTAATATCCAATAGGGAGGAGGAGAAATATGTGCTTCGGCATTAATTTATTCCCTGCTTTTTGGAGGATGAAGCAGTGTCTTGATCTCTTGCTTACTCTTTTGCTGCTTCTTCTTTTCTTTTTTCGATTCGATGCTAACTGTGGTATTCCTTTGAGATCTTCCGATGAATATTGTGTCTCGCCCTACAACGGTGATTTAGGTTTTTTTTTTCTTTAACTTTCTTCATCCGAAACGAATCTGAACAGAAAGAAAAATTAAGAAATACATTCCTCAGAGGCAGGTGTTTAGCTCAGCAGGAGCGAAGATCCACCAGGTACCGAAGGAGTTTTTTTTCTTACTTTTTTAAGGTTTTTACTTGACATTCGCATATGTATGTAGTTTGGGGTTCGCTTTTTTACTGAAAACATAAATATTTCTTGTTTATTTGGAATCGTTTAAGTAAGTTGTCTGTGGAGACAGAGTGTGTAAACATTTGTAAACTGTGACTTAAGGTATTGGGGCTTGTGTTATGTGACACCTATTACGTAAAGTAATTCAGAGTGAGATTATCACTTTCAATGGATTATGGAAGGAATTCAAAACTCTGGTGCTTGTAGGTACTTGTTGTATAAGACTTACTGAGTGTACGAAGCAATACTATGAACTCTGTACAAAGCACCTTTCGATCTGCTTTCGCATAACGTTATATTCGGCGCGTTGTTGTTGGCGCCAACACTTGTCTAATTAACAGATTTGTGGCTAACTAAAACTCTGGAAAACTAAGAAGCCCACAGAGTTTTAACTTCTAGCTTTTTGCAACTAACACGCTCAAAACTTGTGATCGGTTATACCTCAAGTTAAGCCAAGTAGAGTTTGTGAAGTCACAACCTCGCAATAGGTGGTGCCGTGGAAAAACTTTGCTGTTCATTTCTGGTTTCCGAACCTTGAACCAGTAGTTTAAAGCACTAACTTCAGGTCGACAGAGTAAAGACCATGTGCATTTTAAGAATGTTCGTTTTGACTTGACGAAAACCTGGGTGTTTCATTGCGTATCATCAGTATCTTAGTATCTTTCGGTACGATTGAGCTTAATTTGAGTTTCCTTCTAAAATCCTAACTTCCTTATCATGCATTATGTACATACATATGTATATCTTTTAGTTAACACTCAATTTTCTCTTTTCTTACAGATGCCCTATCTGAATCCAGCTCGTTCGCTGGGACCATCATTTGTACTCAACAAATGGGATAATCACTGGGTATATTGGTTTGGTCCACTGGTTGGTGGTATTGTGTCCGGACTTCTCTTTGAATACATTTTCAATTCCCGCCGTAATCAACGTAAATCCAAAGAAAGCATGGACAATGACTCATCAAGTATTCACTCCGAAGACGAGCTCAACTACGATATCGACATGGAGAAACAACAAATGCAAAATCCCAAATTCCAAGGCTCTACATACCGCGCACCGACGGGCACTCTCACACAACAAGGTGGCTACTGCCAAAATCTGTACACTACAGCTCCTCTGACGAAATTCGAACAACCCGAACCACTTTACGGAGGCACCCGATCTATGTACTGTCGTTCGCCACCACTAACTCGCACTAATCTAAATCGTTCTCAATCGGTTTACGCCAAAAGTAACACTGCCATCAACCGTGATATAGTTCCTCGTCCGGGACCACTAGTTCCTGCACAAAGCCTCTATCCCTTAC
>OX454332.1:74382843-74438725 GCA_949716465.1 Chalcosyrphus nemorum
CCATCTACTGTCAATTTCTTTCTTTTCTTTTCTTATTTTATTAAGAGACTCATTTTACATTAATATTATGATAATAAATCAACCCTTGACTGATTTTTATTAAAATGAAAAAAACTAACAAAAGATATATTATATATAATGTATGCAGTAAATAAAATAAGCAAATATGTTCAACTAATATTTAAAGAAATGTATTCAACTCATTTATAAATGAATGTATATTAACTGCTTTATTTATATATTATTTTTATATATATATGTTTTTTTTTTAATTTTTTGTAGAATTTTACAATAAAATTTTGACAAAAATTGAAAAAAAAAATCTGTAAAATAGTAAACTTTAATTTAAGTTGTCTTCTTTTGCTTCATTTTATTATTTGTTTTTATATTTTTGTGTTTGATTTTTATTTTTAAAAAAAGTGTATATATTTTGTTTGTTGGTTTTTATTTTATATATTTTTTTTTCTAGACTTTCAATGTGTAGGAATTTATAAAGAAATTGTATTAGAAGAAAAAAGAATTAGATTAGAAAATAAGTGAAATTTTAGTAAAGCCAATATTAAAATAGAAATTTGTATCTCTAATTTGCGAAAGAGAACTATAAATGAAAAATATTTTAAGTATTTAAGAAAATCGTATTATACAAAAGAAAATGTGAATAAAAAGAGTTTGATCTTTAAAAGGAAAATTTATCGATATTTTATTTACAAAAATTTAATTCGCTTCATAATTTGTATCACTGAATTAAATGAATTGATCTCAATATAAGAATCGGCCCGAGAAACCTGCTTGCAGTTGAGAAGACTGAATTTTCTGGCACCCGCGAGAACTTGGTCTTTGTAAGGGAGGTTTGGGGTCGATCTTGGGGGCTGTGATGCAACTATCCTCTTGACTGGAGCATTGCTGTGCATTAGGTCGATCTAGGCTTTTTTTTTTACACCACATCATGGTACAGCTCATAGAGTTCGCAGTAGTATATTCTCCTCCATTCGCCCTCGTCGCACCTAATATCCGAAGCAGTCACCCTTATTGTCACTGTCGACAATGACACGACTGTGTCGAACAACTTTTGTCGAGGCGGTGATCAACATAATCATCGAATATCAGATAGTCGCAACCAAGCATACAGTGACTTATTAATCAATTTAAAGCTGAATCACAAGTTGGGGTGGAGCAAGCATGGCTTCTTAAGACTCCAAAAATAGCACTCCCAACTCTCACCGGTATATACAGGCAAAGGTTCTTCAAATTAACCTTTTGATTGTTAAAATTAAAAACTGAAACATAGCGTTAACGCTTGGCTCAAAACCTGCTTATCAAACAGCCTGTGCAGTCGTAGGAGAAGTAAAAGAACATTACACAAGCGCTACTAACCTATTCTCTATTCTCTTCCAAGGCTACAACAATCTTAGAAGCCACAAAATCAACATCAAACAAACACATTTTAATTTGTCAAACAAAGGTATATATAGGTGTTCAAAATATCAACAACAAAACGCAAATTACTCAATCGATACGAGACACATTAATTGCCAATTGTAGTCAAATAAAAGAGTTGCGAGTTTTCGTCCATAAAAGATGGGAGAACCCTTGCCTATTGAAAATCTAATAAAACGTTTTTCGCACGAAAGAACGTTAGAGAAATGGTTAACATACTCCCAACACTACAAAGAGTACAATCCTATTGTGGGTGCCGTGGCTCAGTGCTTAGTGCGTTGGACTATTGCGCAGGGATTCCAAATTCGAATCTGGAAGATCTTGCAGAGAGCGTCTGACTAACATCCAAAATTATTTACTGTCATGAGAAAAATTCTCAAAAAACACCTTTCATAGAAGAAAACAGCCACCATTTCATCGGAAACTGCAACTGCAGTAATTTTTACAACAGAGTACCTGGTATAAGATTTGAAGACAATTTAAAGGAGGACCAAATTCATAATATTCATAATTCATATCATAACTCTTCTTTATCCACCATGCTTACATCCCCCCTAGCATAACATCAAGATTTTTAATAATCAACTAGTCAACAGCTAGTGCAATTATAGCATTCGTAATTTATCCTTTACTAAGGTTTAAAATTCCACCTTACAAAAGATAAGAGAACATATACATAGGTCCTTTCGCCACAAGTATCGCGTATTCCAAGAGTAAACTCATGGTATAAAATTTATTCCAAATTTCCTAATAACAAATTTCCAACCCACTAGAAAAAAATTGTTACACCCAATCATTCTAGACACCAACCATATGTTGTCCTCACTACCATTAAACCAGTCCTCCTCAAACAACAAACAGTTTAACTCCATTCATCTACTACAAAATTTCTATCATCTATTCCAAATCCGGTCTGCATTGCGCCGGTCAGTAGATTCAGCAACAGCAGTGGAGGTACAAAATTTACCAACAAATTCGCACACATTCACCCACACGCACGCACACACCTTACACCCAGTCAGCTGTCAAAAACTGGTCAAAAATCGCCCGTGAAACCGAGATAGGTACTACCATTAGGCAAGAAAATCGAGAAGAAATCGAAGTACAGCCCGAAAAACTTCCCAAATCTTTTAGTAAAAATTCAATCTACAACTCGGGAGTGAAACTAAGTCCACCAGTGATCAAGCAAAGAGCACAATCTTCCAGTGAAAAGTGATAAAAGTAATTTTTTTCATTTCTTTTTTTCTTGGCCGCCTCGTAAAGTGAAACAATTTTCAAGGTTGTACGTGCAAAAAAAAAAAAAAAAAACAATCGACTGTGCATCGGGCTCTCATTGTACGGGTTTTGAGGAAATGGAACCGCCAAGTACATTCCATCCTTGCGACGAGGCGGTTATCGCCACCAATGATGACGCTAGTGACTGCAAACGTAGCGCCGTCCGCCTAGGCTATTGGAAGGATGACTACATTGGCTTTTTCGTTCGCAATCAGGAGCGCAAAGCGCCCGAAATCAACCGCGGCTATTTTGCACGGGTCAAGGGCGTCGAAATGTGTGTAGAGAAGTTCCTCAAGGTCAGTACTCGGCTGCAAATGCCTCTGTGTCCTTGACTCCTTGTATTTTCTTTGCAGAAAACAAATGGAAATTGCCAGATAATCAACCTTGGCTGTGGGTTCGACACAATGTACTGGCGTCTGAGAGACACAGCGCATCAGGTGAAGAACTTCATAGAGCTGGACTTTCCCACAGTCACAGCCAGAAAATGCTACATGATTAAGCGCAACAAGGTCCTACTCTCGAAGATACACGACGAGGATGGTGAAGTGAAGCTGAGTCCAACAGATTTGCACGGGCCCAGCTATCATCTGATGGGCGTCGACTTGAGAAACATCGACGAGGTTGATACTAAGCTGCAACAGGCCGAGATCGACTATACGCTGCCGACAATTTTTCTCGCCGAATGCGTTCTGGTGTACATCGAGGCGCAGAACTGTAGGAATTTACTGAAATGGATTGCCAGCAAGTTCCAGACGGCGGTGCTAGTCAATTACGAACAGGTGAGTGGGTGGGTGGGTGGCTGGTTGGGTAGTTTGTTTCAAGGATTTTTCTCCTGCGCTCGCACGGTGGATGTTCTCAGAATCCAATTACATTGTTACACAAATAGAACCGTGATAATATTACTTCCTTCTAATTGCTTTTGTTGAAGAAGAGAATCCAGAATACCTCAGGAGTTGTATTTACTTTACAGACGGATAGGTCGAAAGGGCACACTCAGTTGGTAGTTGGTAGTTGGTAAACACCTTGAAAGTTACCTTGTTGTTGCGGGTAAATTGTTTCGAAACGAGACCGAAAGGTAGGTGTAAGGAGAATTGGATTTTTATTAACTTTCATGTTAACCTATGGCTTTATTTGTTTTGATAGGAGTATGCAAAGGTTAAGAAAGAACTTTTATTGCCTCAGGAAAGAATGAAAAATGATCTAAATGCTCTCTATGCCTGCCAAAGAATCAATTTATTTGCTACAAATTTCAAAGACTAACGCGCCTTGGTAGTACGGCAAATGGAACCCTCAAATTGAGGGCACATTCTCGTGTCCTATTGCCAGAATTAAATAATTAGCAAACAAAGTCCTTGCTGACAAATGATCTTTCCTCTATCCTCACATTCACTGGAGTAATAACAGGATATACTGCCATAGCAACTATGCCCGTAAATGAAATGCAGAGGCATCTCAACTCGAGGAGGTAGAGCACCTGTGTATTCTCTATTGGGCTATTACATCCTTGAAACATTTGTCTATCGAATTTTTTTAAAACCTCCACCATTACAACAAAAGTAACTCTCTTCCAGGTCAATATGAATGACAGATTCAGCGATGTAATGTTAAGTAATCTGCGTGCTCGTGGTTGTAGCCTTGCCGGCGTTGAATCATGCCTCTCACTGGAGACTCAGACTTCACGTTTCATAGACTGTGGCTGGACTGGTAGCCGGGCATGGGATATGGTACAAGTCTATCAAAGTATATCACCAAGTGAACGACATCGAATCGAGCGTCTAGAAATGTTGGACGAGGGTGAGTTATTAGTGCAGCTATTCCAACATTATTGCCTTGTAGTAGCATGGATTGGAGAACTCTTCCAGGATATCGAAATAACGTAAGTTAGTGCCATGAATTTTGAGCTAAAAAACCAAAAACAGAAAATCATCTCAAATCTAATCTCTTCTTCATCTACAGAGTTGAAAAACGAATGTCGTCTTTGAACATCGACTAGACGCGCCCGGATCAAAGAAGACAGTCAAATATACTTCTTTTTGTTTTTGGCAGAAACTTCCAAATATTTTCATAAGAATGAAGAGTTAGATAGAAAGAGAAAGAAAGAAGGAGAGATAAAGTGAATTTATTATTCCAGATAGAAGTTTTTGTTTTAAATTCGATAACTATACAGCCAGCAGTCGAGTTGTTTGACCGTTCGATCTGGCTACTTGAATATGTGTTTTGTATATTTCTTCCTTTTTCATTTCTATTTAATATGTTTTTTTTTGCACATTTCTATTCTTGTATCATTCATGTAGTTTGGTAAAAATAATTTTGATTTTCTCTGTTTCTTTTGTTCTTTCTTTTTTGTTTTATTTAAAAGTATTTAGTATACATATGTTTTGTATTAAAATGATAATTAATTTGCGCTCAAAACATAAAAAAGTGATGCTTGATAAAGAAAGACTTTTTTTAAATAATAAACAATTTTTCGCAAAGTATTACACGAAAACGAAGTTAAAAAAAATGAATAGAAATTTCTAAACAAAAAAAATAATAATCTTAAATGTCTTATGAAGAAAAAATGTTGCTTTAAATGTATTTTTATTAATTATGAATACATAAAAATATTACACTGTTACTTAAGATCTTTATGTTGTTTTCTTTTTATTTGACGTTTGGTTTTTAGATAAATTTTAGAACCACTAAGTAATTTCCCCAAACTTTATGTTATTTGTGGGTCGATGTAGTCTTATATTTTTCAATTGGACAAGACAAAAACAAAACGCAAGGTGCATTTCTTTACACGCATACATTGCCCAGTGCGGACCGAGAGTAAGGTTAATGCTAAGTTAAAATCTCCCCTATCTATAGCTCAGGGTTATTGCTCGTTCAAATATAATGTATAAGTTCAAGTGAAATCAGAAAAAAATATGTTAGCAACCAAATTAAAGTAACCTGGAGTAAATAAACGAATTCCATCGTTTAGTAAGATTAAGAACATACTTCTACAGGTCTAAAACTGGTGTCACGCCAGCCTTTTCCGTCATTTTTTGCTGTGAGACGTATGTGGAACAAAGTAAAATAACACACAAAGCTTTTCGCTCCTGTAATAGCGAAACTTTAAAGCCGCCGCGACTGAAAAACCCGCCAAGAGTCGATCAACTTCAACGAAACTCGTAATAAGAGTGATTGCTTAGGCACCTATTAATGAACGTTTGCAGCTTTCTCGTGATACATAGAAGCGATGGCTCTTCAAGAACCAGATCCATATAGCAACACAGCCGTGTCCCAAACTCAGATTTTATTTTGTCAATTCAGCTGGCAATAGTCATTACAACGCATTAGCAACTCTCTACTCGTTCAACCGTTTGTCCAGAAATGAATGATGAGTTAGCTCCAATGCTGTTTACTTTTGTTTTTAGCGAGGTAATTCGTTCGCTTCCCTCCCCACATTTGCTGTCATTTGGTAGATATATACGACATCAGCGTGGTTGCGGAATTCAGATGTAGGAGTCCATCCATTTTCGGTCGATAAAGCCGTATTTAGCACGTAGCTAATCACCAAAAAAATAATATTGGTGGAAGTATGCAGCCCTGCTGTACCCCACTTTGGACTTCGAAAAGCCTCAGAGTGAAGACCATCGTACGAGGTCCTGCCAATTGTTACTAATTTCTTAGTTGCGCACGAAATAAATTCCGATTAGCACTATCAATTTAATTTCTCCCTATTCTGCATAATTTAACCTCTCATAGATTAATAATGTTTAAAAAAAAAAACTTAACGAATAAAAATCCTTAGACCACAAGCAGCTACTTGTTTTACTTTGCGTAAATCTATTCAAATTGTTATCCTTAAGTGTATATATGTACTTTGATTTCAAGTTATTATGATTTATTTTTATTTATTAATATTGTTTTAAAATACTGCACTTAAAAACAAAAAAATTCACGTCACTTTAACCTCTAAAATCCAATAAAATAAGTGTTTTTTGTCTAAGAAATTTCAAGAAATATAATATTCATGGATGTTGCTATATTTTAAAACAATAAATGTAAATTTACGTAAAAATTGGCTGACATAGTTATCGTATATTTTACTATTTATCAAGAAAAAAAAAACAAATCATCAATAAGTTTAACAAAGAAAATAGGTATGAATTAAATGTATACATCAATAAATTTGTGTAAATGTTTGGAAAACAAACTTTAAAAACTAATAAATTCATATATTATATATTTAATTATATTTTCTGGGTTTAATGGATTAAATTATAAGATTTTCTTTCTTGGATTTTATTATTTTTCCTGCTCAAAGAGAGAGGCTTAGGCTGCGATAAAACATTCATTCGATCAGTGAAGCTATAGTCAGAGTCGATCTGTGCCGCAAGTCATCTGTGGAGTATTTTGCCTTCTTCCGCAGAAGCCAGCTTGAGTGTTGTGCACGAATCGAATGTGCATTTTATTTTGTCTGAACGGCAACTGTGAAGATTATACTTTTATTATAATACTCCCTTGATTTATATCACATGAAATAAATAAGGCTCAAAGATATGCCTGGAAAGCACAAATCTGTAGATTCTACCGGAAATGGGAAATCGTAACATGCCTCTCGCTTCTTGTGTACTTTGAATTGATTAATTGCACTAATGCATCACTAAAAACTAAACACTAGCCAAAACTGGATCTCAAAACTTCTACACTTTAATAAGACTGAAAAGATCTCACATAAGCGCAATAGTTGGTGTCATCACAGGACACTGCATCATTGAGAGGCATGCCCTCAAGGAGGGACTCCCTGCAAATGATTTCTGTAGAGGCTGTGTGGAGGACAAGGAAGAGGAGACTCTTTTTCACCTTTTATGTACTTTCCAAACTCTCTCAACTCGAAGGAGGCTACACCTAGGAGAATACTTCTTTGGCAACTTGTGTGAACTCGCTGATACAGACATCTATCGCCTCTTTCGTACCACAATGGGCTTTAAGTGTGCCTGACATTCTAACCTAATATTTATACCATAAAAGGTGCAAATAAAATTAAAAATAAACAAACAAAAAAAACTAACAAAAAATGTACAGGGGAAGAATTAGGACAAGGTGCCTAACTATAATCATCTCCTGAACCCAGAGTTGAATTTATGAATTCATTAGAAGCTACTTAAAGACGAATTTATGAATCCCTGATGCACCCAAACAAATCTGCAACATTTTAATTAGAAATTATGCAAAACTCGGCCACATAAATACAAGTAACTACGAGTATGCATCTGTCTTCCAGTCAATTCCGCATTTGAAGACTTTCACAAAACAAAAATTCATCCCGTAATTCGTTTTAATCACCATCAATTTACTGGCCGCGACGAGACGACAGGCAGGCAAGGAGATGAGTTGTAAACTAATTCGATGGTCGACCCCTTCAGGTCACCCAGGCGCGCGGTCTGTCTCTATCATCACCCTCGGCCTCGGTAGTCAAAATGAATATTGTCGTCGTCGTTTACTGATTGAGAGTCAGTTGATGCCAAGTCATCACCTACTGCTTGGTCTTCGATTAATTAAGTGTAACCTCATGTGGAAGACAAAGTCAGATACGCCGATGAATGGCCACAGATCTAAGGAGTTGATCTAATGAATGAAGGAACTAACTACAAAAGCAACTAATTGCAAATAAATGTATCTAGTTCCTACTCTGCGGGCGAATGGGTGGTGGATGGGTGGATGGGAAGATGATCTTCTTTTGTCTTTTAATCCGTTCTCAAGTGATGTTAATCAATTAAAGCAGAAGCGGGTCACTAAAGTTCTTGACCCAGCTACTCACATGCTGGAATAGGGGTGACTGGTAACTATTATGTAATTTTATATTTTCTTTTCGATCGTATATAAATCTTTGGATTTTTTCATTTATAATTGTGTGGTTCATTTTTATTTCAAACGAATTGTCAAGTTACTTTTTTGATGACTAAAGCATCAAGCTTGGTGGTGGGTATCGAGTGACTTGGAAAATAAAGTGACATGCGGGGGCCTGATGCAATTAAGTAATTAAAATGAAATGAAAGAAAAAATTTTATTTTGCAATTTTCATTGAATTTGTTGACTTATCGGAAAAAAATCGAGTCATTGTGCGTAGACCATAGATATTTGATCTTTTTGACCTGGAAACATTAGCAAGGTGTATTGGCTTAGGGTTGCTATCTCATACTTACATATATGAGAGAAATGCATGCATAGAGTTTGAAGTACATAACAAGGGGTTGCCACAGAAGCAGAAGTAGCAAAAGAGTAGAACAAAACAAAACGTTTAGCAACAACAGAACCATTTAGATGAAAGACCTATCATTTTCTCACAAAAAAATTTGTTTCAAAAGAATTCCTCTGTCCTTCTGATACGGCATAAAATTCTGTTGGTTCTCTATGGAGTGCATATAGCCTCCATTTGTAACCTACAACCAGTGTTGTCGCAAGAGTTTGAGAAAAAGTATCTCCGCAGAGAGAAAACAAGTAAAAACTAAGTATCACGTCGAAATAAAGGCTAAATGTATCACTTTTGATACTTTGGTATCATTGTGGCAACACTGCCTACAACCAAGGATCAGGCACTGACTGGTAGTAGAACCAGTTCTCATTCAAAGAAATGGTGGCCAAACTTGCACCATAACTACACTAGATGAAAAACTCAATGTGATGCATGTTACCTGTGACCTAAGAACTTCATATACAGCGGCACTCCAAACTATGTTGCACTTGCTCCCCACTGATATCGTGAGCAAACAGTTGGCAACCAACTCAGCAATAAGAATGAAAAGCTCCAAGCACTGTCATCTTCCTAATGACACTAGCAGCTACCTGCTCACTGAGTAATATTTTCAGTCAAAGGCATTCTATACCGGGGTCAGAAAGACATGATGTACCGAAAAAATGGTCTAAAATTAGGTGCGGAATCAATGCTGCAGTTTCCTCAAAAGACCTGCATATCGAACTGTCCTTTAATCACCCAAACTACGACAGCGTTTTTCGTTTCGAAATTACCCCTTTCCTATGTCACTGACTGGTTACGGGTAATGCACTGTCAACCTCGGATATTGTCATACTCTTAGACAGTGCAAAGTTAAAGCACATTGACACCACCATCCCACCATCTGCTTCGTACTAGATCAGGAAGTCATAATGGCGAATTGTGATATTAACGAGCTCACTTGACAGCAGTAAATAAGTGTCATCAACTTTGCTTAGCTTAGCGTTCAATCATCGATTACATCAACTAGGCCACTATAACACCTCTACGCTAATTTAGCGAACACTAAACAAAACCAGGTTCACTGAAGTCCAGTCCAGCAGAGAGAAATCATTTTCAAAGTAACCAATATCCCTGAAATAGGCCCTGAAACTTTGAATAATAAATCACTAACATTAGCTAGAACTCAATCCTATAGACCTACATACTTTTGGTGCATCATTTTATTAGGCTCCAACGATGATATGACAAGAATAGCAGCAAAGAGGTTCAAAGTTCAAGAAAATGTGAAACTGGTCAAAATGTAGTAATTTTCAGGAAATATTACAAGGACATTGTAAAGAACTAAGTACGATTTCACCAAGCGATAAAAATCAGAAAGTCCATGTTGAAGTTCTTGCTACTAGTCACTTGAATGAATAAACCTTACAAACATAAAAGATAGGCTACATCGATCAATGTCGCGAAAGATTGAAAAGCACTCAGAAATATATTCTCAGAACATACTTAAGAACACAACCTACAGTGATGACATAATTCTGTATCGATTCCACAACCATCCAATTAACCACTTTCAAGATTAGTTCGCACAACACCAAAGCCTAATGAGGTATCCGGTTTGAAGAAGTTCTCTAGCGGACTTCGAAATATCCGATTAGATTACTGCTTGATTAATAGTCATAATTAAATAATTAGGATTTCAAATCTATATACCATTGCACAAATAAAACTGGCTAGTTCCAAGAGCTATAAATATAATAACAACTCTCGTGAGTGCAATCCTTAAATCCTACCCGGAAACGATACATTACCATCTCAATGACAGCCTTGCAATTATATACAAACACCATTAACACGGAACCATCATTACGATCCGCTATGAAGCATAACTCATAAATACTAACAATCTCCTCCAGCTGGTAGCACCAGCAGTGCTTCCAAAGTAAGCAGTTCCTTTTTCTATCTGCCACTCTGTCGATAACACACAACCGATAACCTTCTGAATCAATTTGAATTTAGACTTCTTTCTCTCGCGCTCTTTGCTAACACACAAATAAAAAATTCTATTCCCTCCCCTCGGGATAATCGTTTGGGAATAAACTTGTTTAAGGATTAAACCAGATGCTCGTGACGATAGCGAAAACAGTCGAAAAACCGGCACATAAAACATCTTCACCATGTATTTATCTAATACCGCCACCTCCAGAGTGCAGCAAAGCATACCGGCAATGTATCCAACCGGTAAATATCCTCGAGGCAATAAGAAAGGAGAGATACAAGAGGAAAACATAATTTTCCAATCACGATTTCGAACCATATAACACCTACTCTACCCCTAATGATCTGGCTAATGTATCCAGTTCCTGACATTCACCGAATACTCGCCGTGCGGTGGTGGTGTATCGTGTATCTGAAAGATGCCGAGATTATACATTCTCTTATAACGGCATCGAAGACGCCGCACGGTCAAACATTTAAACATCGGGGGGAGGAAGATTTGCCTGCCAGCAGCATTCGTTCTAACGTAGGACACCAGTCGTGAGTGAACATGCTGTGGAGTGGAGATAGAATCACCCACATTACCAGTGAAGATGAAACAAGGAGGGCTAACAGTGGACAGTTCGATAGAATTTTGTTAAATCTTGTTATAAGGAATGGTTTACAAAGTCCTATTCAAGACGTGTTAATCTAGAAATGAAATTGAAAAACTATTGAATGCTTTGAGATCAGGAGCCAAAGGCAGCTTACGTCATAATGCTACACTAAGTTTTCAGAAGTACTGTAATGTCAATTTCTTCAGTAACCCATACTTACTTACTTGTTTCCTGCATCCGCTTGTGAGTCCTAGGTCCTATACAATGAATATGCGCCATCGTGTGCTGTTTCTGAAAATGTGCCTCAGCACTCCCCAACTTTTTCCCGGTTGCCGTGCTTCATTCCCAACTCTTCTGCGCCACGTACTCCTAGGACCGCCGCGTATCCTGACATCCTGTGTAAGTGGGTTCCATTGCATCGCTTGGTTAGCTAAGTAAAAGGCTATTAACTAGTTGTTGTAAAGCGAAAAGAGCAAAGATTATTCAGATCGACATTGAGGGAATTAGATTGTCAAAAGTGTCTGCCTGGCCTTGCCTAGAGCCGAACACTTGCAAATGAAATGCAGGGGTCACATTTCCTACTATGTAGCTTTTAAAAAATGGCGCGCACAGATCCTACCACTAAGAGCCTTCAGCGGATGTTAACCCCCTCCATAAGGAAACCATCAATGGCCGATCTCCGTCTTGCTAGCTGATCCTTAACCGATGGCCAGCAAGGCGCGTTCCTTATTGCACTATTCTAGCATCGCATTTCAGCTTTTGCTTTAAACAAAATAAAAATGAAAGGATACCAGTAACATACCATAGAATAATAGACTTGTTCTTTTGTCCTTAAGTCAAAAAATGAAATTGCATAAAAGTTTTAGTCCGATAGGATTCAACGTCCACCTTTCTTTTATATATTAAGGTCACTAGGCTGATAGCTGTCAATTTGGTTGCTCAATGTATTTAAGAAAAGTGTCCTGTTTCTAAAAACTTAAAATTTTAAGAACAAACGATGTCAGAGTCAGCCAAACTGTTAAAAACTACCCAAAGAAATTTTATTTAAATAAAAATGTGTCAACTAAATACGTTTTAGAGAAAATTTTCTTCCTAAACAGATCAAATACTATCGTCAAAATCTTTCCAGAATTTTTTTTAATTGAGTAGGTACTGGAAAATTACCATTTCATTAACATTGCTCACATAAAACCACACCAAATCGTATAAAATCTAAAAGGCACCTGTAATTTTACCACCCAACAACCCCACTGTACTCCACTCTCGATCATATTTCCACTTGTGTGTTTATAAGTTCACCAGTTTTCCAGTCCGCCAAAAGCCAACACTATAGCTATTCCAGCTTCTACCACTTCCATTCAAAATTTAGGCCACAATCGTGAGACTCTCGCAAGCAAGTCACCCTCACTTTGGTGTGTGCCTTAACGTCTTCTCTCCTTCCCATTGGTGTTAGTACGAGAGCACACTCACGCTTCGAGTCTTAATGACTTGGCTGCTTGCCTGCCTGCTTGGTAAGCAACCACTTGATTCGTTAGCACCCAGTCTATCGTAGTTACTCGTCGCGTTCGGATCGGTGTTGTTGGGATACATCACTCTTAGTTTAGGATTGCCATCTTGGGCGTTGTCGCGCCTTCTTTTGTAGACTAACAGCAGTTGTGTGTACAGATTTCGAAATTCTGCTTGTAAACGGTTAAAGCTTTTGGCCGCGCGCATCGTACTATCAACATTTCGCACTAATTTCCACCTGTGATTAGATTAGATACGCTTATCTGAGTGTTGTGTAAAAAGTATCTAGATAAAAAAAAATATCTGCCAATGCACCTGTGTGTTATATTCAAGTGTTTGTGGTGATTCAGTCAATAATTCAAATTTACCCAGTGAAAGTGGTTGTTTTATAAAATTTGGATTCTATCTGCAGCAGCGAGGAACCACAAAAGGTCAGTGCACTCTTTTAAAAATTTTTAAATCAGTCCTGTAGGCGGACTAAAGTCCTTGTTCCAATTTTTTTTTCTTCCAAAAATAAAAAAAATAAATACTTTCGTGTCCACCATATTTGTCAGTTACTGGTTAAAACCACCACAAAAAGAGGAGTGGGTAGCCCCTTATAGTTACAAATACCTATGTATGTATGTATCTACATATACATATATCGGCGGTGAGCAGTGAGGGAGGAAGAATATTCTTACCTGTGCCTTTTGTTTATTGTTATTACTACACACAGGTATGTGAGGGCACACAGGTGTTACCAGAACGAAAAATAAACGAATCTCTGATTTGTTGCAGTTGGATGATTCATAATAGCACTTGGTTGACACAATCATAGTTATCAGACTCTTTATGGATGTAGTACGCTGCTTTTTTTATTTCTGATAAAAAATAAACGTGACTAATTCGAAAAATGACGGAGAGCTTTGTTTAGATTTTAGCTAGGTAATGAAATTGAATACGAATAGCATTGAACACATTCGTTTTGGCTGAGAGTTTTAATGGGAACCCGATAGGTAGATACGTTGTATTGTTTTAGGTTAATTTTCCTATGAAGTTCGATACTTAATCTATAGATAAGATTTGTGGTAATAAATTATTTCTTGTTTACTAAAATAAGAAGTGCTCTATTTTTTATTTCACGAAAATGCTTTATATAAATTTGACAATGGACTTGAAAACAACTTGATAAATTTTATCGCTAGATATCGTCTCTAAAAAGAGTGTCTTCTTTTATAACAGCGGTTATGTCTACCAAATAAAAAGGGAAGGATTTCGGATTAAAAATACTAGTAGGAGTAATATACAGTCTAGCTAAATGTAATTTCAAATGAAATAGTTTGAGAAAGCATAAGCAAACACCTCTAAATAAGCATTTTTATTTATCTTTGGGAACTGTTTACAAGTAATAGGTCCATTCCCGTAGTGACTAAAACTACGAAATTTTACGAAAAATAGTTAATTCCTGTTCCCGTACGTCAAAGTTTCGTAGTTTTTCACAGAAGAGAGCGCTCACGAGAGAGTAAGAATTTTCCCCATGCTGCGAATTTTAGTCCAAGAAATTTCTTTGGGCAGAAACTTGAGTTCTGTCAAGTCATTGTGTTGTTGTTGCTGGCAAGATAATTTGAAGTAAATCAATACAAAAAAGTGACGTCTAAAAAGTGGACAGCTTTTTTCAGGACAAACGTTTTTTCATCGAGAAAAATAGAATCGAATTTCGTCTGTCTGCAAGTCTGCTAAACCTTGTGCCTTTTGAACCAATTATTGATAAACTGACCTTTCAGAAACTATATCATGATACTGTAAGGAAATTTGCTCACTTTGGATTTAAAATTTTATCAAAAACCATTTATCATATTATGGGGAATACTAAAAAAAAAAAAAAACATATGCCACTTATGAATCAATTTCTAACAGTTTAATCACTGTAATTTTGCCAGAATTGTATTTAAAAAATTGTGTGTAATCGAAATATAATTACTATGTTCTATCAGGTTCCTACTCATAAATAGACGTCACAATGTTATCACTCATGTAATTTTACCGCACTTTCAATTCACTGACTCTTCAGAGCTAAGATACGCGATAACAGAATACGTAAAGTCAACTTGAGCTGTGACCGCGCAATTTCCTAGACTTCGATAGAAAGCTATGAGTCGCAAGCATATCGTAGGTAAAACCATGTAACTATATGACTCTATATCATACACATGATATCATTCTTTATAGTGGTCCATTCTTTTTAGGTTGTTAATCGTCATCCCATGATGGTCAGTGTGTAGTACAACTAGGCGAAAAGCCCATGATTAAATCGGAAATAATTAAAAGTTGGTAGAATCTATTTTTAAGAATAAGTGACTTACAAACTTTTGTGTTTTTGGGAAATTTGTTTTTAATTTATTCGAAACAACTGTCCGCAATGATTTCGACTTCATCAATAATAACAAACTCACATCAGTTCTACATCGGCTTTTGAATCACTATAGAGAGAGGTTCTTAAATATAGAGTTCATACAGTAGGTGCCTCTTTTTTGAACCTATTTACTAGCCACTTTGCTCCCTAAACACTCAAGCAGGTAGTGCTAATCTTTAAATAAACACCTAAATCTGAAGGCCACCAAAAATAATGTCACACTACGACAACTTAACAAACAATTAACACAAGTCGCTCATTAATTTGACAGGAACCAAACAAATTCCAATTAATTTACACCTCAGATCAGAAAGCCTGGTAACATTCTCTTCTTGACCCTCTCTCGCTCTTTAATGTATCTGTTACCTTCTTCAACTGCGCCTTGACATCTATGCATACATATATTGGTTTGGCAGTTCATTTCACTGTTTGGTTTTATTTGTTGACTTCTTTCATGTGCGCCTTTTGCCTTATATAGCTTACCAATTCTGAAACAGAAATCAAATTGAAAGAGTGAACGTTTTAAAATGACGTCAGGTAGAGTAGGTAAGCTAAAGCAGGCACGAGTATTACTAACCAAACTAGCAACACAACTCGATTACGTGTGTTAAAACCAGTTTTCTTGTATACCTACTTTAAGCCTGGATTTTCTTGTGGTTGTTTTACTTCTTTCACTGTTGGCATGTTGCAACATTTGGTAAACAAGAATAAAAGAAGGTGAAAAGGGTTAAAACAAAAAGAAATAGTAAGAAGCACCGGAAAGATATTGAAAAGCATTCTGTCAGCCGTTACATTTCCACACGTATACCGCTTGCCAACTGGAATAGTTTGGTAATTATACTTGGAAAAACGGCTTCTCTCTTTGTTTTTTAATGGCCAAAAGAAAAAAAGCAAACAAAAAAAAAACACCGTGTTGCCCCATCAATTGAAATTCAAAGAACGTTCAAATTGACGTTTGACAGGAAACGTGTGTAGAATGCATACAATGAACGATAGATGGCATCCTATGAATCAGCAGTAAAAGATCAATTTTTGCAATTCTTATAGTGCAAAAGATAAAAATTTATTCATTAGCTGATCTGAACAAGTTCGTTTAGTGTTGTTAGTCAACTAACAGTGACCCGTAATGGGAGGAAAATGTTTGCGCGGATGTAATTTGTTATCTTCCTGTTCGGTTTCTATGTGAGCGCCACCTAAGAGTGATGTTGACAACTTTTGGATATGTAACTGGTTTTTGTTTGATTCTATTCGATGGAGTATTGACAGTGCGTGAGTAGTTAAGCTTGTTAGACAGTATTTGAGTGATTTGTGGTTATCAACGTGGAATACAGATTATTGGGGATTTTATTGAAGTGAAGATTATTTCTTATGTTTTATTCAGATATGTGAGATGTGATGCAAGCTATGTCAGAATTCACAATAAACTGACAATTCTTTGCATGTCACACGTCAGCATACGAGAACTGGATTTCAAAGATTTTATTTCGAATTTTCGAAAAAGAAGTGTGACCTATATTTAGCTGTGTATGTTAACTATAAACTTTTTCAAATGCGGTGAAGCCAAATTTCAAAATCCGTCGGAACATTCGATAGAAATACCATGTTTTGAATTCAAGTCAAAGCTATGAAATGTGAGAAAGGGATTTCATGCAATGGATTTATCATCCAGCTTTCTTGTTCCGGTTCAACAGAAGATATATTGCGAGATCAAGCCGTGATTCGTGAGACAATTTTAAGTTCCTTCTTAATCCCAAGGAACAAGTACCAAGTGCAGTGTACCGATGGATTCGGACAATGAATGATGCCGCTGTGTAGTGTATGTATCCACTTTCTCTTGGAAAGAGAACCAATGTTTTTCAGATCAAGCTTAGTGTTATTTAAGCTAACGTCAGCATGAACATACACTAAAGCTTGAAAACCACATACGGACTGGACTGATAGCGCTAGTTTGAAGCTACTTCTAAAAAAAAACACTAATTATTACGCATGTGCTTATAAACTGCTAAAAACTCCGCTACTCAAAGTAACCACTACCATGTAAATCCTTGTTTTTTGTGATTAACTGGTAGCGAGAAGAACATTACATATGTAAACAGACATCGTCTGCATAAGACATTCAATTTTATATTTTTCACCAACAAAGCGATCATGTAGAAAAAGCAATTACCACCTAGACGTTGATCAGTGATTGAAGATTTTTAGTTCCGACTACCTAGTAGTAGCAGTATTAGATTCTCATGGAAAAAGCATTAGACTCTCTTGGGAAACAATAAAATTCGTTTAACTTTTCATTATAACCGGCTATACACACTATAATGGGACAGGAACCCATAAAAGTACATAGATGAAACAAGTCGGTTATATAGGATTATAAAAGTGAATTTCGCAACAACGTTTTGTAAGATTTATTGGTTTTTGAAATCGAAAGGAGGATCAGTTTCACTCCTGGGCTTTAGTAGATGTGTCAATAAAAAGAAACCGACTGACAGTGTGGTTAGGTTTAAATGAGGAAATTGAATGGGTATCAGTTTGAAATGAAAATTAATAGTAATTGATAGCATATAGTTCAATTTCGTATAATCAATTGCAAGTAGGTATACTACATATAAGTCTTACCATATATTCGAATAAATTCTGCTGCTGGAATTGGATGAAGGAGACATCACCATAAGAAAGTTGGTTAAATTGGAAGAGAGAAGAAGGGATAGGAAAGAGTTTGTGTAGTGAAATTTGAAACTCAGGTGGCATAGGGTTTCAGTCGATTTGAGGGTTTGTATGTATGACCAAGCTTAGTCAAAGTATATACCGTTTAACTGGCATATGAAGGTACTCAATATTGAACTATTCGTGTACTCTGGAGTTTTTCAAAACAGCAATGCTACGAAGAAATCTCATTTTGGACTCTTGTTAATCGTAATCTATCTAAATCTATAAAGCAGCTATAAACAGGTATTGTATCCTGCTATATAATCTGCAATGCATTTGAAGTGCCTCCAACTAAACCCTTATCAGCTAGATTTCTCCTTGACTGTTTTGCGTCACCTTCCGCCTGATTGAGAGGATTCCATTGCAAGGCTATAATTGCAGAATGCATTCATTGAATGTATCCTTAGAATTCACACGGATGTGTCAATGAGTTCAACATTAATTTTGAAGTCATGATTTAGCAATATTTTTCGCAATCATTTTGATTGCTCTGCATTCATTGAAGTCCTCCTTGTGTTACTAGCATTCATTGCATTCACTTGAAGTCTTTGAAGACATTTGAAGTCATTAACGACTTTAGACGAAATAAAAATTCAATGACCCAGACTTGGATAACTCTAATACCCCGGACAAATAAAATACTATTACTCTTCCAACCAAAGAAGAAGACAAATGTGAAAACTCTAGACACAACTTTGATAAGATGGCACGTGAGAATCCTTCTTGAAACTGACGTAGGTATCTAATTATTTTCTACTTCCTTGATAATTATCGGTACCACTTAACGGCAAACTCCTAAACGACAACTAAACGACTGAGAAGGAGCTAATAGTCAATTAAAAATCCATCTTGACATAACGATAAATCTAGACGCTTTTTGCATAAAGACATCTGATCAATTAACGAACCTGCCCACCAGCCGCCACTCGGTTTTCACGGAAGATACACATGCCAAAGAGAGTAGAAGAAGGAACCCAGCCAATTTCAATCGCAGTCTCACATCGTCTTTTTCGTCTTGGCAGAACTAGAATCTTATCAGGCAAAGTGAGAGTGGAATCGCTCAGCATAAAATCGTGCACCGTAAAATTATTCACCACATGAAATTTATGGTAATTGCATTGTGGATTATTTTCTTTTTTTTTCTCCCATATTTTCTTTGATGGTTGCGTTTCTATCTTCAAGTGAATTCAGTATCATTAAAAAAGGAAAACCACTAAAGCCAGACCACCATCAACATCGGCGGTACCACCGCCAATGAGTGGGAAATGCAAAGAAACTGGGACAAGAAATTAAACTGTTTCCATTGTGAAATTGCCAAGAGAAGCATGAGGTTTCTATTCTAAGTAGGTTTACCTCTTCTTGGTGGGAGAATTGAGTTCCAAAGAAGAAAATGTAAAGCAATGTGAATGACAATTTATTAATTTATGACAGTTGTAAGAAAATGAAAAGAACCCAACAACAGAAAGTACAGAAAGTAGGTGCCAACCGAGAAAATGGAAAAGTAGAGATCATCACTTTCATCCCTTAGATAATTGTTAAGAAAATTTCACTCACTTGATATAATTCGCATGAACTTCAAGCAGAAAATTCCTAAAGAGATCAACTGTGGACTGGGAAAAGCATACTTACCTGGCGTAGGGGTTAGCGTGATCATGAAGGCGGTTCCCCCGGAGCGAGGTTCGGCCATTGCACCATCCGGTTGGATTGACCTCCGCGATTATTCCTAATGCGAATAACTCGTGCGTGTAATTTTTGGTAGCCGGGAATGGCGTTCGCGCCGTCCCGACATAAATATTTAAACAATTTATTTATTTTTTTTTATTTTTCTTGTTTGATATTTCATTATGAATAGCCTTAGACCCACACGGCGTCTACAAATTAATTAGGTGGGCTTATTTCTAAAATCAGCGTTCTATGAGGTTTCTATGTGTTTTTCCTGCACATAGATCAAGTTATGGTCTTCATAATCGAACCCACGATTCGCTATTTCATCGAAAAGTTTAATAGTCAATTTTCATTAGTAGACAATACGTGACCAAATAGACCAATAACGCCTCCATTGGACCATTTGAACCGCAGTTACGACTCATATTTAAAAGAAATAATCCTTAAGAAATAAATATCAAGAATAGTTATTTTGTTTGATAGGAAAAATAGCCCAATAAAATTATTTTTTTTTTACTTTTTTCTACTTTTAAAAAAGGACCTCTCTAAATGAATCAACCATTAAAATCACAGTCCTCCTCTTCAAATTCGTAAGCGATCTTGTACTAACGATTACGATTACTGGATTTCCGTAAACATTTTCGCCTCAAAAGAGACATTTTGGCAGTAACATTTTTCCTTAACTAATTGCGGAAGCAAGGAATTTTACACGGACCCAAATGTCTGACGGATTTTGGACAAACCTATGTTGCTATGTTACTTTGTCAAGCATGTCTTCGGACTTCACTTTCAAGTGACTTTCAAAGATGACAGAGCTTTTAATCGATAAGATTACAGAAAAAAAAATCGAACAAGGAAAGGAAAGAAAGGAAAGAAAAAGAAAGCGAATTTCGGTGAAAGATTGGATCAAAAAGCGTAGTTTTCTTCTGTGAACTTGTTAGCAGAATTAAAATTTAATTCTCTAGCTGATTATAAGCATTTTCTGGGGATGGACGCGGAAGTATATGCTAAAAGCTTCATTTTTAATTTTTGTACGCTTCACTGTTTATCTTCCAAGTCTCCCGTAAATTTTTTCCAGAATTCTGTATTTCCACAAACAGCCATTTTTTATGTATCACTTTATTTTTCCGCGTCTAATTTTCTGTGAATTTTTATTTGACTAAATCTTCATGAACCGCCGTATATTTAAGACTACCTGCCAAAGAGCGGCTTTCTATTTTTTTATTTTTATAATCAACTAATTTAACTTTTTACTTTCAGACTATCTCGAACGAAAACGATCAACAGCTTTAATGGAATGATATCTCTTACAAAAACAATTCCTAAATACTCTTAATCAGACGGCCATGTAAGCAATATTCACACAGCACCATTCAGAGAAAGAAAAAAACACTCAAAAAAAACGAAATGCATCTTCATTTGAAATCTTCCTCGAATCCAGTCTCATGTGAGATGGACAAGAGGCTAAAAAGAAATTTTAAATATCGAGACAAATTGAAATCATGGATACCATTATTTTTAATTAGTTATATAGTTTTTTGTAATTTAATTGCTGTCGAAGCACAGACAAGAGATCCACGATTCTATTCGAGAACTGGTGTTGATCCACCGTATCCATATCCATATCCTAATCCAGGTGATCCGGAGTATAGGTTAGTATAAATCGATTTTCTACTTAAACCTAGAACACCATTAATCATCTAATTTCCAGGACCTACCTATTTAACGATAGACGTTACGGTCACTACCCGCCAGATGGTTATGGCGCAAACTACCCTGGACGTAATTCACCCGGACAGTATCCACAAGGAATGCCAAATGAACAAGGTTTTCGTTTTGATCCGGTAAGTTTAATTTGATTTAAGATAGATGATAGATTTTCATTGGTTGCTTTTATTGAAACCTTTTTGGTGTACAGCCACGACATTCATGGGAATAACCTAGACTAAGTGGCACTGTAGAATTCATGGGCTATACATATTATGTAAAGGCGGAGTATTTTCTAAAACAATTTGATGAAGATAGAACCTCAAACAAAGAGATAACGCCACATTTTCATTTAACACTCTCCAACTTCCTAGCTTGCCATCACTACTGACTTCATATTCATTTAACTAAATGATCCACATTCTCACACTAATCACCTCATCCCATTATGGAGAACAATTCGCTTAATTATCTGAAAACTTGGGTGAATTTGAATAGATCCCACGATATCGATATTAGAATCATTTCAGCTGATTTCAATCTGAAAGAATCAGTTTTCGCGTTCAATCTGCACGTCGCGTCGGTTTAATTAAAATCAGGTTCGTCTATACTCTCTGAGTGTGCCGCGTGAGTCATGAACTTTATTGATACTAGAGCACACATGATGGAAGCTGTAGCAGAGAAACATACATAAAAGAACAATCAAATCTTCTTTTTACGTATTCTGACCCTAATGACCGATCTTTGTCTATTCGAAATGGAAAAAGCTATGACACACGATGTTGGGTCATTTTAGATTGATTTCAATGATAAACGAATGGCAGAACATTAGATCTACGATTGGAGTTGCAAATTAAACTGAGTTTTGTTCGGGATTGCGAATTCGTTGAAAGAGCTCAGCATCTGGATTTGAACTGCGAATATGCGCTTAGCTTGCGGGCGATTGCAACCACATCCAGGCTGAAGTATCTGAAATGTCAACTACTTCTGTACAGTGTCTTTTCTCGTGATCAATTTCCTATCCGAGACTGATGTACCCTTAAGACGAACGAAGTACACTAACTCGAGAATTACTTTGAGGACAAATTCTAACATTCGATACACTTTTTATAGAAACTTTATTATCTGTGGTTGACCTCTATCTAACCTATTTCCTTTTATGTTTTTTAGAACAATCCCAACGCTCAACAGACGCCCTTCCCTGGGGTTCTCGGGGGATGGCGTGAAGATCTTCAAGGCAAGCAGCGACGCGACTCGTTGACTCTGGAACGTGATGTCTTTGTGACAACCAACTATGGCCAAGTTCAGGGTTTCAAAGTATACACCTATGATAATCCAGACCCGAAATCCTTCTACCGTCCATACCAGAGCCCTGTGGATCGTATCATGGGAGAATGTTCGGTATTTTTGGGAATACCTTATGCGATACCGCCAACTTTTGAAGGCCGATTCAAGCCTCCGCGAATACATCGGGGATGGCAGTTGCTCCAAGCAGTAGACTTTGGGCCAGCATGTCCACAGCCGGTACGATACACAGGAGCGACAAAAGGCATTAACGATATGGATGAAGATTGCTTGTACCTTAACATCTTTTCGCCAAAGACAGGGGCGGGAGTTGCACAAAAATACCCCGTCATGGTACATATACATGGAGGCGAATTCATTCGAGGAGCATCAAATCTTTTCCAAGGACATATTCTTGCCACGTTTTATGGCGTAGTTGTCGTCACTCTGAACTACCGGCTTGGCGCCTTGGGTTTTCTCTCAACAGGTGATGCAAATTCTCCTGGAAATTATGGAATTCTTGATCAAGCAATGGCTCTCAAATGGGTTTACGATAACATTGAATTTTTCAATGGCGATCGAGAGGCAATTACCCTTTTTGGTCCAGGCGCAGGTGCAGCCTCTGCTGGTCTTCTTATGGTAGCTCCTCAGACAAAGAATATTGTCAAAAAGGTGATAGCCCAATCTGGATCTGCATTGGCCGATTGGGCTTTTATTCAGGACAAATATCGTGCACAAAACACAAGTAGAGTTTTGGGACAACTGCTGGGGTGCTCCATAGAGTCTTCTTGGAAATTAGTTAACTGCCTGAGAACAGGACGTAGTTTCTATGAACTTGGAAATGCAGAGTTCCCTCCTCAAGTTGGTACATTCCCCTGGGCACCTGTTTTAGATTATAACTTCACAGTACCTGCAGACGATTGGTACGAGGGTTGGCGTGAGAAAGACTGGAAATTCATTTCTGAGACTCCAGAGAGCCTGATACGACAAGGCAAGTACAATAAAGAATTGCAGTACATGACCGGAGTTACAACCCAAGAGGCTGCCTTTTTCCTCTATCAGAACGAGTCTCTTTCGCCGTACTATCAAATCGACGAGAAATTCTTCGATCAGAAGATTCGGGAGCATGTTTTCCGGTATAACTACACCCTAAATCCCAATGGAGTATACGAGGCCATCAAGTATATGTACACCTACTGGCCAGATCCAAACAATACAACCATCATAAGGGATCAGTACGTTCACATGATGTCCGATTTGTTGTACCGAGCGCCAGTGGATAAAATGGCCAAACTGCTGCTAGAGAAAAAAGTGCCTGTCTACTTGTATGTACTAAATACAACTGTGGAAGCCTTAAAGTTCCAAGAATGGCGAAAATATCCACATGATATTGAACATTACTTTTTAACTGGCGCTCCATTCATGGACGTGGAGTTCTTCCCAAAGAAAGATCACCTGCAACGAAATATGTGGACGGACAATGATCGAAATATGAGTCATCTGTTCATGAAGACCTTCTCAAACTTTGCCAGATTTGGGTAAGTCATTCTTTTCACAGGGAAAACTTTTTCAAAAGTTCTAATCAATTGTTTGTCTTTTAAACAGAAATCCAACGCCAGAGCAGGTTCTGGGTATCCACTACGAACGGGCGTATCAGGGAGAGCTACGATATCTGAACATCAACACAACCTTCAACTCCTCGATTCTTCTGAATTATCGACAAACTGAATGCGCTTTCTGGACCCAGTACTTGCCAACAGTGGTTGGAGTACTTGTGCCGACATATCCTCCAACCACAGAGTACTGGTGGGAGCCAAAAGAACCTCTACAAATCGCCTTTTGGAGCATGTCGGTGGCTTGCTTCTTTCTAATAGTCTTGGTCGTCATTTGCTGCATAATGTGGCGAAATGCAAAGAGGTAAGTTCTTTCTGCAAACTAACAATCCAAGCTTATCGTGTTTCCTTCCATCCAATAGGCAAGCAGATCGATTCTATGACGAAGATGTATTCCTTAATGATGGGGTGGAATTGGAACGCGATGGACGATCGGTTGTAAGTGGGCCGGGAGGTATCGACAACGCTCACATGGTAACGAACCATCATGCTGTACGATCTCGTGACAACATTTACGAGTTCCGTGACTCACCATCCACAAAGACTTTAGCAACAAAGTCTCAAACAGATACGACTTCTGTTCGGGCGCCCAGTTCTCTTGCCAAGACTGGCAGTCAGTCATCTTTAAAGAGTGGAGCTTCTCTAAAAGAATCGATCGGACCGTATTCGGCAAAAGATGGTAACTACCCAAGCATTAAGCAGCAGAAAGTTGAGTCTGACCCCAGAGGCGGTCGCAGTATTGCCAGTGTCATTGCAAATGGCAACAAGCACGTCGAGGAGAAAAGACTCCTACAGAGAGAGCCGATTTCTAGCACACCAATATCAGAGAAAAATATAAATAGTCGAAGTAATACACCTGTGCCAACTGCTAGATCAACGACTCCAGCTCCAGTCGTAAAACCGGCTGCAAGCCGAACGCAGCTCATTGAGGGCGTTCCCCAAACATCAGTATAGTGACTTAGCATTAGATTTTTATTTTTTATATACTAGGGACATAAAATGCAAATTTAACGTACATTTTGTATATAAATACTTATACACGAGAATAAATACATTTCGCGAAAATTTGTAAAAAGTTCATAGAATTCGAAATTAAATAGATTTAAGTCCTAAAGTGCTAAACAAATTAAGCCTTATTTAGGCCCTTCATAGGCATCTCTTACAGCTCATTCATAGGCAAATAGAAAACTTAAATATTTGTTCAAACCATTTTTTTAGAACATAATTTATTTAATAAATTTTTAATTTTAATAATTTTTAAGTCCACAATGCTTAGCATTCTTATTTTTATTTTATATTTAATTTTAGGGTCTCTCAAGAGTTCTTACTTCATCTCGTTTGATGAAGTTCAAGGCAAAAAGCTCTCGAATATCAGTCCTATCCGTCCATTTAGTAAGATAGTGTTTCATTGGAAGTTTTAAGTTTGAATCTCAATGTATATATTAGAAACTTCTGCAACCAGTTTTAGTTTAAGTAAAAAAGTAAGTAGGTTATGTTTTTTTTTTAATTCATATGCTTCTAGATTTTTAATTTATTTCTCAGAAAGAAGTTTGAGTCCTGGAAATTGTTGTATGTCCTGATTGTTCAATTCAATGTTAATATATGTTTTTGTTTTTAAGTTTTGCTTTTAAAAAGTAGTGTAAGTTATGTTTTTCTCATCATAATTAGCATTTATTTTAAGTACGAAATAAAATAATTTTATTTTTTTTTAAATATGTTCTGTGTTTGTAATGTTTTGTCCTGTGTGTCTGTTTTAAGTTGTTTGCTGTTATTGTTTGCTTAAGTTTGTTACATGTGTGTGGGGAAAACTTGACTGGAAATACGGAAAAAATTTAATGCTTACGCAATATTTTTTTTTAACTTAGTTACTTAGTAACAAGGGTTGTGTTTATCGATGATGGCAAATGAAGTGGCTACGTATGTACATCTATAGTAGATCTGAATCTCCGTTTAGTATCTACCTCTATTATCCAAAGTTTGTTTTCCAGCCAAATCGTATCTCAAAACAATCTATTTCATCACAGAACATAAGTACAAGTGAACACCATTCGCAGAAAGTAAATCTTCTGTTCCCTAAAATAAATAAATATTAGGCCATAAGCAGCTCATAAAGGGCGTGGTATATATTTCCTTAGAACAGAAGGAACCTACAGATTTATTTTCTCATGACAGTTATACTCTTGAGTCTTGAATGTTTCTCAGACACTCGGAAGAGGTGGGAGCGTGAAAAAACTTTTGATTGTATTTTGCTGGATTCGAACTTAGAACCCCTTGCGCATTAGTCCAATGCTCTGATCACTGAGCCACAGTAGCCACTATGCGGTTATGGTCGGAAGTAGAAGGTTCACAACCATCTGTATACTGTATCCCTGCTGGTGGTTTTACGGTACTGGAAGGCTTCCTTGTTTTGGATCACTTCTTAGTTGAGGGCTTACTTACTAGAAAAACCCCTTCTAATAAGAGTCATAACGAAATGGTATACCAAAGTACAAATTATAATTCAAATCCCAAAGGTAAAAATGAAAAAAATGTCATACAATCTTTCTTTCCATCAGCAAACTTCCCTTTAAATCACTACTAAACTTAAAACAATAATATAGATTTCGCACTACAATGTAAGCACTCACAACTTCTTTGATTTAAATATTATTTTTAGAACTTTTTACGCAGTCTTACTAAACGATTTTTTCAGAGAGCTCTACCCAAAATGGCTACTTCAAACAAGTTTAACGGATAAAATTTGAAAAAGAAGAGTTCCACACATCCCATACAAATATCTGTCTCTTTTCAAATCTATTACATTTACCTTTCCCAATTGTCACTGAACTGTCAAAATGTTTCCAAGCATTTAATGCGTCCGAATTGGTTTTGATTTTTAGTTTTACATATTATTTCATAAAAAAAATTAGAAAAGCAAACAAAATTTTATAAAAACTCCAATATGGCTGATATAGACGATCTTTTCAATTGTTTTGAAAGCGAAGAAGCTCCAACAAATGTCCCAATTGCCGATTCTATCGCTGTAGAAGACTCGGAAAAGTGAGTATCACAACTGAAACATCCCATAACCTTTACAACCGTATGCACCTCGTCCTTAGGAAACCAGCAGAGAAACGACAACATGTCGAGAGTGACGATGAATCAAGTTACAAACGGACCAAAGTCACAGAATCCATTCTAGACGACATCTGCGTGGAAGCGTTGAATACACGCATTTCGGTCCACGTGATTGAGTCCCCAGAGTCATGTACCCACGAGGTAGCCACCTATCCTGGACAAGAGTATATCCCTCTAATAGCACCGACTGGCCCTCCTTCCAAGGAATACCCCTTCGTTTTAGATCCTTTCCAAAAGGAAGCCATCCTATGCATTGACAACAACCAAAGCGTTCTTGTTTCGGCTCACACGTCGGCGGGTAAGACAGTTGTCGCCGAGTATTCGATAGCAAAGTCGCTAAAAGCTAAGCAGCGTGTCATCTACACTACTCCAATTAAAGCCTTGTCTAACCAAAAATACCGAGAATTCAGCGAGGAATTCAAAGATGTGGGCTTAGTGACGGGAGATGTAACCATAAATCCATCAGCTTCTTGCTTGATCATGACCACAGAGATTCTAAGGAACATGCTGTACAGAGGTTCGGAGATTATGAGAGAAGTCGGATGGGTGGTCTTCGATGAGATCCACTACATGCGAGACAAGGAACGTGGTGTCGTCTGGGAAGAGACGCTTATTCTGCTACCTGATAACGTGCGATATGTATTCCTCTCTGCTACAATTCCAAACGCTAGACAGTTCGCCGAATGGGTGTGCCACTTGCACAAGCAACCTTGTCACGTCGTATACACAGACTATCGTCCAACACCCCTACAACACTATATATTCCCCGCTGGAGGTGAAGGAATCCACTTAATTGTCGACGAAAAGGGGGTGTTTAAGGAGGACAACTTTAACACAGCCATGCAAGTACTCCAGAGCTCTGGCGAAGCGTCTAAAGGCGATCAAAGAGGCCGCAAGGGTGGTATCAAGGGGGTTAATGCTGGACAATCAAACATTTTCAAGATCGTCAAGATGATTATGGAGCGAAACTTTGCTCCCGTGATTATTTTCTCCTTCAGCAAAAAGGAATGCGAAGTCTATGCTATGCAAATGGCTAAGCTGGACTTCAACACCGCCGAGGAGAAGAAACTCGTAGACGAAGTGTTCAATAACGCATTGGATGTCCTTTCCGAGGAAGACAGACAATTGCCACAAGTGGAGAATGTACTTCCATTGCTTCGACGTGGAATCGGTATCCATCACGGCGGACTGCTGCCGATTCTGAAGGAAATCATTGAGATCCTCTTTGGAGAGGGTCTACTCAAAGCACTCTTCGCCACCGAGACATTTGCAATGGGTTTGAACATGCCCGCGAGAACGGTTCTCTTTACGGCACCGAGAAAATTCGATGGCAAAGACTTTAGATGGATCACCTCGGGGGAGTACATACAAATGTCCGGTCGTGCTGGACGTCGTGGCCTCGATGACAAAGGAATTGTAATTCTTATGATCGATGAGAAAGTCTCACCGGCAGTTGGCCGCGGTATTGTCCAAGGAAAAGCAGATCCAATTAACTCTGCCTTCCATTTGACCTACAACATGGTCTTGAATCTCCTCCGAGTGGAGGAAATCAATCCCGAATACATGCTGGAGAGATCATTCTTCCAGTTTCAGAATCAGAGTTCAATTCCAGAGCTCTACAAGCAGGTATGTGCGCTTGCGCTTGACTAGATATGTACAAACAATTTCATTTATAACCTCCCATTTTAGGTGCAAGACAAACAATTGGAACTAGATAAAATCAAAATTCCCGACGAGCATAGTGTTGCCTCATATCACCACATTCGTGATCAACTGGACACTCTAGGCAAACAGTTTCGCACATATATCACCAAGCCTGAATATCTTATGCCATTCTTGCAGCCCGGACGCCTTGTTAAAATTCAAAATGAAACCGATGAGTTTGATTGGGGTATTGTTGTAAATTTTAAGAAACAAGCTCCCACCAATGTCCGTAATCCCCTGAAAGCCGAAACCAATGTCATCATTGACGTCCTGCTACACGTCACCGAAGAGTCAGCAAAAACAGACGAACCAAAACCATGTACCCCTGGTAAGAAAGGAAACATGGAGGTAGTTCCTGTTTTGCACAAACTCATCTCGCAGATTTCCTCGCTCAGAGTCTATTATCCAAACGATCTGCGACCAGCAGATAACCGTAAAAGTGTTCTTAAAACAATCGAAGAAGTTAAAAAACGCTTCCCGAAAGGCCCACCTCTTCTCAATCCAATCAAAGAAATGCACATCAAGGAAAACGAATTCAAACAGATCGTTGAGTCAATCGACAAATTCGAAGAACGTCTCTTCGCCCACCCACTGCACAATTCAAAGGAACTGCAGGCGATATACACACGGTATACGAATAAATTACAAGTGCAAAACGAATTGAAAAATGCGAAAAGTAAACTCAAGGAGGCCAGAAGTCTCCTACAGATGGACGAACTAAAACACAGAAAACGTGTCCTTCGGCGCTTGGAATACTGCACGGCATCGGATGTAATCGAATTCAAAGGACGCGTAGCTTGTGAGCTTAGCTCAGCAGATGAACTCCTTATGACCGAAATGATATTCAACGGCGTCTTTAACGAGTTAACCACCGCTCAATCAGTCGCTCTCCTCTCAACGTTTGTTTGCGATGAAAAATCTGCAGAGGTCCCCCAATCCACAGATGAGCTGTCCGGCCCACTACGTTCAATGCAGGAACTGGCACGACGAATTGCGAAAATCTCCAACGAATGCAAACTAGAGCTGGACGAGGAGAGTTACGTGGACAAGTTTAAGCCATTCCTAATGGATGTGGTCCTGTCCTGGTGCAAGGGTGCCTCCTTCTTGAGTGTCTGCAAAATGACTGATATATTTGAAGGATCCATAATTCGTTGCATGAGAAGGCTAGAAGAATTACTGAGACAAATGTGCCAGGCGGCGAAAACGATCGGCAACACCGAGCTGGAGAATAAATTTTCAGAGGGCGTGCGACTACTCAAGAGAGATATTGTGTTTGCTGCTTCGCTGTATTTGTAGTTAGTGATTGCTTGAGGTTTTTCATTTACATTTTATTTTTTTGAATGTATTTTTTTAGACAGATTACTTGTAACGAAGTGTTAAACAAATAAAATTAATGTTTCTTTTTTTTTTAAATTCGTTTTGTTTCTCTCTGTTTGCATGTTTATTTGTACCTCGAGAGAAGGGCAAATAATTGTCGATGTCTCAACGTAATAGCGGAACAGTCCAACTCTTGGCATTCAGTGGCAATACAAAACGTTTCATTTAACTAAGAGCATATATATTTATTGTAAAAAAAAAACATTCACAATGCAATGGGTTATATAAATTAAAAGGAAATTTGAAACACCCAACCAAGAAGAGCAGCGGAGAACAAACTAAAGTACAGAGGTAGTTACAAGTCCAAATTGAATCTATGAAAACTTTTGAGCATCCTTGATTGTGTACACCGACACATCGCCCGACATCAAGCTTAGATTAGCCAAACTATCATCCGTTCTACGCGGTGCTGGCGGTTCCATATCACTTGTTCTCAGATTTGTCGGGATCTTTGCCTTTCCTTCATGGCGCACCACAGCAGGTATCATCGAATTGTGTAAGTAGCGCTGAATTTTTGGTCCTCCAGGTATCGTTATCTGTGTACGTTCATCCGTAATCTAGTAAAGAAAAATGTCTTGCAAGAGATATGTTTAATAACTTTTTAAATAACTTACGTGTTTGAACTCGGATGAGATGTAGGCTTTCTTGGGTAGACTGCAAGGCTTATATGATGGTTGTTCTGTGGTTGCCGCACCTTGTGGCGCAACACGACTGTCGTATTCCAATTGCTTGAATGCCTTTGAATTGACTGTCGATTCACATCCCGGTTTGATGGTAGAAACCAATGGAGTTGTTGATGTTTTGTGAATGTATGCCCCAATTGGACTAACCACATGGGCGAACTGCTGCCTCTTTACGGACGACACGAATTTATTTTGTACTGAAGGTGCTTTCAGCCCACTGACTTGTGGCTTTTTAAAAAGTTCCAATTTCGGGAATGGCTTGATGTCCAAAGCGAATTTATTCACCGGCTTTGGCTTCGCAATGATTGTTTTCGGTGTGATTGGAGACGATAGCATCGGTGATGGCGACCGGTAGCGTTCTGATTTCTTTACTGGAGTTAAATGGGTTTTAGCTGGCGATGCGGGAGTGTCCTTAGCTGCCTCCATGTACTGCATTCCCTTCTTCATCATGTATTCAACTTCCTCCATCGTATCATTGAAATGGAGGGACTTTTCCTCTGCAGCAGTTTCATCTTCTGACTTGATGGTGAAGCTGCGATTCAAGACACTCTCTTTTTCTTGCAGTTTTTCGATTTTTTCAAGTATCTTACTGCATCCAGCCGAATCATCGTCTGAAAGTTCAATGATTGAGCTGGATCCATCCTCGGATTCGGTTAGTTGTGTGCATTCTGGTGAAGACTTCATAGAGTCTTCTGTTTCTGTGAGTCCTGTCGTTTCTGGGTACGGAATAAGTGGTTCCAAAGAATCTTCTATTTCATCTGGTGATGATTGTGTACTGGATTCTGGGGAATCTGGAGAATCAGGTATTAAAGGATCCACAATTGTTTTGTCAAATTCCATCAAATGAAGTGATTTCTCGGCTAATTCTTCCTCAGCGTTGTTGTCGTCGAAGAACTTTCGTCGGCTGTGTTGATGCTGGAATACGTCCGATGATATTGATGATCCCGAAGAGTTGATGGACACTTTCTTTTCACTACAAGTTGCAGTTTCGCTAGCCGTTTCATAGCAACCAGTTGTCTCACTGGAATATCCAGTTTTTAAAGCACTCTGGTAGCTTAATGAGCTCTCCTCCGACTCAGTGACTGAGCATTCTTCCATTATCGTGGACTGTCGCATTAATCCCACCATTTTTACAGGGGAAATGGACTGCAGAGTCTCAGCGGTAAGTGTATTCTCCCAGAATCGTGAAGGCGCTTCAATATCATCCAGTTGTGTGTCATTGCAAGACATTTGTTCCCTCAATCGCTTCTCAGTCTCCTCGACATTTAGTTCATCTAGGAGACGCTGTAGTGCGTCCGCCTCATCATCGTGTGACTGTCCCAATGCTGCTCTCGTCGCCTGATGCATGGAGGTCGACTCCCGGTTTAGATACCGAAACAAAGTACTATCCGGGTCAGATGCTGTCTTCTCGCACATCTCCTCCAACGTTTCGAAACTCGTGTTGGTAACCTGCAAGACATCGTTGTCCTCCACTAGGGTCATATCCGCCTTGTGGTGGTACCTCAACTTTGTTGGAGTGTTCGTATGAAGCTTCTCTTCACAGTTCTCCTTATTCTCGTCAACGTCACGTACTCGCGGCATATTTGTCTCACCTCTTGGTATCTTCTTCTCCTCAAGAATCACTTGCAGATCCTCTGACAGTTCGAGACTTAAACGCTGTGGCGTTCTCAAAATTGAAGCACTATTGGCTACGAGTGCGGAAGGCTTTCTATAGGCGATGCGGGACAAAATTGGATTTTCTTATCAAAAAATATTAAGAACTTTTCTTACGGCTTAGTTACAAGTAATACATGCTACTTAGGTGCGACATTACAAGAATTAATACACAAACAATAAAGAAATTGGAAAAATTTCGAGCAAAATCATACGTGAGGAAAATTACATTCTATTTCTATGTTTTCTTATGTTTAATAGGTATTTACCGTTCGGTGAATAGGAGATTCTTAAATTTTTTTCTCCAAGCATCTGTTGCTTGAAATTTTTCCAAAGACATTCTTTTTTTTCAATACTACTTGCGTGGAACAGGTCCCAAGTATTTTAGTGAGTTTTTTATACGCGTCCAGCACGTAAATTTGAGGAAATAGCTTACTTTTATTTTGAAGTTGCTTAAACAATTGATTCTTTCTAAAAATCGTATAGAAAAGCTTGGAATATTCAAAGAAATCCGATCAAATTTTATGTCTAAAATTTTAAAGTTGCACGTTGAAGAAACTTTTGAAAATATTGGCACTGTTTTACAGGTATGCCAACATTAAAACTGCAAAATGAAGAGTCTCAAAATGGGTGCGTTCAGATCTAGGATAATGAGGGGATGATTTCTTTGAACAAACAGTTATCCGACAAAATAATCAAATATGAAAAACAAAGTTCAAATTCAGATGACTAGTTTGGTTGTATTTTAATAATATAAAAATGAATTTGAATGAAATGAAAGCTGGGCAATTAAGTCAGTTCCTTAAATTAGATTTATAATTATTCACGATTTCATGACTTTTGTACCTAGTTATCTTAAAAAAAAAATAAAGCTACACAACTACATATGTATTACATCTACATATATTATTAATATTATTATTATGGGCTAGCACTTTGAAACTTACGCCGTTTTCTATTGGTTTCACTCAAGAATTCGCTTTTACTGGATTCTATTGGAACATACAATTTGTCTTCCGTCCAATTGTGTATGCATTCGTGATCCGCCATATTTCGTGACTTAGAATGAAAAATTGCTGGACCAAATGGCATTGACAAGAAATTCAATAATAGAGTTATTGTGTATTGGTATATTGCGAGTGTCTTTCGAAATGATATTGGCAAGCGAAAAGCTCGCCCAGAAGATAAATACTTCCGAAGCAGCAATAGAACATGATTGACAGTGTTTTTTCTGTTTGGAAGAAAAAAGCAAGACGTCTTTTTGTCCAATAAAAATAACATTAAGAATCCGATCGCAAACAATAGGTCTGTTCCTATACATTCGCAGCTTACCAAGTTTCTAAGAGTGGGGATAAAATTATCTCAGAGAAAGACAATTCTCCAAAAAAGTACGGGAACGGGTTGAACAAAAAAGCTATCCATTTTTTAGACGTCACTTTTTTTGTATTAATCTACATCAAATTATCTCTTTTCTGCGAAAAAACTGCGGGTACAGGAATTCGCTATTTTTCCTGAAATTTCGTAGATTTTCGTAGTTTTAGTCAGTACGGGAACAGACCTATAATGTACATACCTATTGATGGTGATCGTTTGTCGTATGATATAGCATTCAGTTTCGCTTGATTTTTTAAAGTTTGCTCGAATCGTGAATTGTAAAAATAGTCAAATTTGCATAATTCCATTCAATAAACATAGTCGTGTCGCCTGAAATTTCTTAGGGCACATGTTATACATAGCTATCTTTATAAAGATAAGTGACACCCTACACTTCATGTAACGAAGAAAGAAGACAGTTTAAGTCATCTAACTAAGCAGAACAGTTCAATTGTTACAGTAATTAACCTAAATAATTTAGTGAAATTGTATATCTTATAATAATCTTTATCCTCTATTCACAATATATAATTTTTTTTTGTAAAATCTTGCTTGTTTTAAAGTCCAATATGATGAGCTCTCCACGCTTAACCATACTGATTCAACGTGGTTTGGTTACAACACCAAAATCGATATCGTCGCCTTTTAAGAATATAACCGAACGTAAACATAAATCGTTAATATCATTGGAACCAGTAGATATAATTGACTTGACACAATCACCTTCATCGTTGGAGAATTCCTTAGAAAATACAGGAAAGTCAACCCCACATGATCACGGCTATGACCACTTTGTCAATAATTTAAATAGCACATGGAACATTCCTAACAGGCAACTTCACCCGAATTGGAAATGCGCTCAATTTAAGAAAAAACATGACCTACTCGCAGATATATGTACCACAGGAACACCGAGCAGTACTCTGAGGAGAACAAATAACAATAGTCAGTATCTGTCGCCAAGGACTTCGAATGTACAAAAGTTCTATTCACCTAAGCAACTTATAGGATTAACACCAGTCAAAGCTTCTTTGCCAGTGTCACCGTTTACGCCGGAAAATCAAATAGAACTAAGACCCCTACGAGGTTATAGACTGCAAGACATACTACATAGGCGGCCAATAACACCGGCTAACTATTATAAGAATGTTTCTTATGTTCAAGATTTAAATTAAGGATTTTTGTTGTGTTAAAAATAAATAATGAAGACTGTTAAAATTGACAAAAAAAATTATTTCAAAAAGTGTAAATTGTGTTTACTTACTTTCTTTTTGGGTCTTCGAATTTTTTACGGTTTGATTAATTCGTTGGTAGAGTTTCAATCAGTCAATAAATATAGTGAACGCGAAGAACCTCCTCTACATTTATACTTACATTTTCTAACTTATGTGGTTTGCTAGTATAAATGTCATATGTATTATTCGACGCAAGCCCACTTATCGCTCGCCACATTCGATGAAAAGGTGGTTAACCAATCACCTGTTGTTTAAACAGATCTTTCAGAAATTCATTTTTTTGCGAAAACTTCAACATTCCACCAGGTTCAGACCAGCTTGAGATTCATAGGAACGCTAATCGCTAATTGAGTTCAAATGGGATTGACTCAACTCGACTCAGCTTCCAAAACTGAAAAATGTATCTAAGAGGGTTGATGAGTTGATCTGACATGTTGGGCTTTTGTGTTTGTTTTTTTCTGTTTGTGCATGGGTAAAATTGAATTGTGTTTGTAGTGTCTGCTGAGCTCATGTCAGTTAAACCACGTTTGAAGTTGTCAATCTCTTGACTCGGTGTGCAAAAATACTTGTCATTTTCTATTGGGCAAAAATAAGTCCTCCTTTTATCTTCCGAAGAGAAAAAACACTGCCGATCATGTTGCGTTGGCTCTTCGGAAGCAACTTCTGGGGGAGCTTTTCGCTTCCCGATTTCATTTAGGAAATCATTCAGAATACCCTAATGCAAATGCATGTGTAAATGCCATATGGAGCAGCACATTCCATAGGTACGAAGAGTTGAGGGTGGCTACATCGTGTAAAAAGTTAACAAAAACGATATGACATGTCTACGTATCCTTAATGCATATTATGAGTGCGCTTAAATTTTGACAGCAAGATGGTAGAATTTTTGTTTAACTATGGCATTAGCTGTCAAACGCTTAATGCAATTATGGTTGGCCCTCTATGCTGACCGAGTCCATAAATATTAAGCAATGTTTTTAGAAGAAAAAGCACTACGCATACTTTATATAATATGAAGCAAGTATTGGATTTGTGTAGATTTTTTATCTCGAGATTCACATTACCATTGCAATGCCGACCGTCAGTACATGTAGCTATAGCCTGAACAGATGGACAGATACACCACATGCATGCATGCGCAATATAGTGGTTGTGCATGTAAAACTGAAGGTGTATGGTGTAGATTGTATGATTTGCTGGAGCAAGTTTGATTGTGCATGCATGCATGTGTGGTGTTTTGGGGGGCTGGCAGACAAGATATTTGGGTATTTGCATGAAGTTGGGATTGGTTAGTCTTGTGACCGACATCAACGCCAAAGGGAAATGGTAACTGCACTTTCCGACAGAGAGACTCCGACTCGAAACGCTCAAAAGTGAGGGAGAGAGGGATGAGAAGTAAACGGGGTAGCCTGTGTCGGGCGGGTAAAAGAATTTGAAAGATTTTTTTGTATTGTATTTCCTTTGCCTCGTTCGTAATTGCATTCATTTGCTATATTTTTGTGTTCTCGCTGTTAAGTTCGTTTCGTGCAGGAGAATTTTTTTGAGATTGTGTTGCGTGCGTGTGCCTGCACACAGGAAAATTTCGATTGAAGAGAAACAGAAATACAAAAGATCTCTTGTATAGTGTTTTGACGTATGAAAGTAAGAGAGGGGCATCAAAAGAGAACGCAAAAAAGTTTCGAGCCGAAGTCTTCCTGTCTGAAAGTGCTGAAAGTAACAGAGGGACACGAAAAGAGAACGTCTAGAAGTCTCGAGTCGGAGTCTCGCTGTCTGAAAGTGCTCTAATCCATCCGTGACGATTTTACAGTGGATCCGGAACTACTAATTTTGCCGACATTCAATCACTTGCTTACCATAGCATGAAGTGTATAGTTCGGGGAAAAAAGGATTACCGTTTCTTTTCTTCTCCTTTAAATGTTTTTTAACAGACAGTGTATGCCTAATTGACCAAGAGAACACGTATTTCTTAATTAATAATGATTTTTGATGCATGAAAATTCGTTTAATTTAAAAAAAATTGTTTATTTGACATGTTATTCAAATTTACAGAATATTTAAAATTGCAAATGCATATATATGTAAAGCTCTTACGGACATGCTGCTCTTTTAGTTTAAACGATATTCTTTTCCTTTTTTTCCAGGCAAGGGAAAACTATCCACTATCCAATGGAGTGTAGGCAATTATTTGGACTATTTTGGCTGATAAATGTAATTAAAAAATAATAATCTCAATTTGATTAAGAAAAAAGATTTTAAATCGTATTTACCTTATCTTACTCTTTTATTTTATACAAAAACCACTTCGATAGAAGAAAATATCATAAAATTGCATCCACCTATTGGCTAGTCTTCTGCAAAAAGTAGATCACCCACCAGAACATTTGTAAATCGAAAATTATATTTCCATCTGTCCATTAGAGGCTAAAGATTAATATGCAATCACTGAAACACGCCATTCTGCATCCTCAATGCCATTAAAATAGGTATTAACAAGCTCGTTTTATGCTCATCTAGTGACTAAAAAAGGTCTGATGAATAATAAATCCTGTCGATCTGTTGGTCACACTACTTATTGCACTGTAAGAACCTACGTTTTTTTACATTCACATTCTCACTTTAAGTGAAACATCGAGTGACGGTGAGAATATTCACTAAAATGTGGCGACGAAAATTATGTCTAATATCGCGTAGTTCAAATGCGAAGAATAATACTCGATAAAATGAAAGTTATTACTGGGATTGATAAAAGGATTGCTTTTCTTACACTTGCTTATAATAGAGATATATAAAAAACCAAGAGACTTATTTGCTAATAAAATTAAAATTAAATAAAAAAAATCGCTAGTTATTTGTTTAATTATATTTCTTTAGATATTCTAAACATAATTCTTAATCAGTTTTCCTTAGTTTACATACTACGCACGATTGATTTTCTTTTAATTATTATAGACTTGTTATAATTTAATTTGTTGTTGTTGAATTTTAGATAATTTTCTTGATGTCTGTGTTTTATAATTTTGATTAGCGGGAGAAGAAAATACCACGCACAAGGATGCTTTGCCTGTGCGAATGTGGGTCATCTTCCCCCTTGGTGTGTGGCGTTTTTATTTTTTTTTATTTTTTTTACTAAAAAAAGTGATATTTTCCTAGCTTTAGTTTTGTTTATCTGCTTTTGTTAGATTTTTTTAAACTAATCATATATTTCTTTCTTTCTTTCAATTGTTTTATTATAATTTGATACATTATAACAAAAAAAAAAAAGTTGATCGCGTTCTAGACTTGACCACTAAAATATATAGTGAGTAGAGGAAGAATCATTCACCGAAAATGCAATTGAGATGAAATCAAGGAGGATAAGGAGATAAAGTTTGGGAGAGACACGCGGAAAAGCTGAAGACAACTGGGGTGTAGAACTAAGGACTTAGTCATTCCTAATTTATGCTGCTTTAACGCCACCATTGTTCATCTTTGTCATCGTTCGAGTTTGGATTTTGACCATTCTCGCGGTCGACTCCACCGGTGCGCAGTTGTTGCTGGTGATACTGTTGCTGCGACGGATCATTTGGTGGCCGGTATTTGACGTCAGCGTTTTCTTCTTCCGTTTTTATGCTTTGATAGTTCATAGCTGGTAGAGAATACGATGGGTAATCATCGAGTGGCTCTTCCTTGATCTTAATAATGTCATCGCGGAAATCTGGTTTTCTTTCCTTTGTTTCGCGATCACGGTCGCCTCCTCTGTCACGGTCACGGCGATCACGTTTCTTATCGGAACGTTCACGATCGCGATCGCGGGATTTGGAACGTTTCTTTTTACGTTCACGGTCACGATCACGATCTCGGTCGCGTTCTTTTTCAATGCCCAAGCTTGGGCCACCTCCGCCACCACCACGTCTGTCAGCACGCTCATCATATTCACGGTCTCTACTGCCACCGCGAGGACGCTTCCTTCGCTCCCTGGACCTGCTGCGGTGTCGAGAACGTTCACGCTCTCTTCGATCCCTTGATCTTGATCGTCGCCTGATATCAAAGCGTGGTTGAGGCGGTCCACCGCCACCACCGCCGCCGCCGCCACCACCACCTCCTGCTACACCGCGTTCGGAAGCACGGTCACGATCTTCACGCTCTCTTTCGAGGCGATAGCGTTCACGTTCACGTTCGTTGTCCTCGCGGCCGGAATGCTTGATGTTGACGTCGGCACCGCCACGACGCGTGCCGCCCAGACCACCTCCTAGACGACGTGGTAGCCAGCCCTTCACTGTACGTGCACGCTCTACGTCTACCAGCACTCGCTTGCCGTCAATTTTTTTGCCATCGGCGTGCTTGTAAGCCGAATGCATGTCACGTTCATGTTCGTATTCAATGAATGCGTAACCACGAGGTTTTCCCGTATCCGTGTCCGTGATCATTATGATCTTTTTTATCGGACCATAGACTTCAAATTCACGTCGCAGCTTCGACTCCGATGTGTCATAGTTGATGCGAGCTACGAAGAGCGTTTTGAAAGGATCCTCTGTCGCCTCAGCTATCTGCTGGGGATCCCATGTAGCGATTTCACGTTCTAGCTTGTAAGCGACCTGTTGGAATGGAGAATTACAAATTATTGATATTAGTATCGAAGCCTTTCGAGTGTCCTGAAATAATGGATGTGAGAACTGGTGAATGTATTTGAAACGACATGTTAGTTTGGTTCTGAGGAGTTTTCTTCAGTACGCAGGATTTGTTTTCACAGTTTGATATTACAATTGATCACGGCTGGGACCATGCCATAGGGGAGTGATTGGTGCTATGTCCCGATCTCTGGGCATATTGCGAGTTACTCAACAATACACCAGTTACGATACCTACCTATCTTCTTAAAGAATTAATTTGACTGCCAAATTAAAGATGCAAATATGTAACAATTTCCTTTCTTGACCGTTTTTCTTTTTGTTCAACAAACCACTGTTCCTATCAATACCAATATTTATTTGCAGACCTCTTTTTAAAGCATTATTATGAGATGCTTTTCGGGAGTAGCAATACTACGACTTACCAAGAGTTTTGGCACTGCACTACACGTTTTTTTGTTTATTAACAAAAGGAACTTACAAACAGCTTATGACAGCATAGACACTGCACCTATTACAGTAATACAATGCATATTAATTGAAATCAGGATCCGGAGATATGACTTAAGGGGCGGCGTGACTCAATGGTGGCATACTGACCTTTACAGTGTCCATGATCGAATACAACATTAGGTAGGATGTGTTCTGCTGATTACAGAAGACTCTCAATAGCCAGTAGGTGAATGCGATTAACTTTTTGCTGAAACTTATTCAACGATTGCAACAATTATAGTTTAGACCAACCTTACCATTGAAGGCATGAAAAAAAACTTACTTGAGTTGGGCCTAAGCCTCCACAGAATAAAAACAAAAAAAAAAACTGTTGCGCCACCCATTTACCTACCAATTTTGAAGAACTCACTTGAGTTAAGCCTTGAGTTATTTCGCCGCCCATTACCTACCGATTCCGTTTTGTCAACTTTTACATTTAGCGAAACCACAGCTGCATTCGAAACTACTTACTGAAAGGGCGATGATCTCACAGCCAAATAAAACTTACACTGGGATCCTTTTTTTTTTGTCGTAGAGTATTCTTCTTGGAACTTTTGAACAGACGTACATATTCGGAACTCTATACCCCATCAGAATGTTGTTTTTCAACTTAAAGTTGAAAAATGTAACAAATTAATATTAGAATGTGCTTACCATCTTCAATACTTACAAGGCAGAATATCGTTCAGTTCGTGTATGGTTACACGAATTGGAATAATTCGAAAAACATCAACAGCCAGTTGGATACACAGTGGCTAGCCCAATTAATCAACGAATTGTAATAGCAGTCTATTAATAGACAAGAAAAATCCTAATCTGATAAGTTATAACCATGAAATCTGCCTCTTAGAAGTAGAAAAGTAGCAAAACAAAATGGCAAATCTCTGTCTTTTGAAGGAAGCAAATAGTTACACCTACTCGACATCATTTGACTTACCATATTAAATGCGTGAAAACAAACGCCCTTATAAAAGTAAATTAACGCGACAGGAACATCGACCAAACAGGAACTTAAATATTAAAAAAATAAAACCAACTGAATATATGATCTATAAACAATCTTATTGACGAAAAACTAATCGAAGCTGGTTAAAATGTTCGACTGTACTCGTTGACCCTTATTATTGAAAGAAAGTCAAGCTAATTCGCAAGAAGCCCGGAAGACCTTACAATTTAAGAGAGTAGAGGAAATTAAATGAAAAATAAATTGAACAGTACAATGTTTAAACACCTGCAAGTTTTTTTCTTCTTATTTCTGAAGGCCACTTAAGACTAATCAAGAAGCGAATTGGCCTTTTATTTGATAAGACACGGCTGTGGTATCCCATTCAATGAACCCTTGTTATCCTTATCGTAACAACTGACCTGGGATTATACTAATTGGAAACATTTTGTTCTCTCTAACAGAAACAGTGCCTCGGCTTTGATACCTAAGGGTTGTTTCCCACTGTAGGCATACAAGAAAAAATAAATAACAACAAACGACTTCGGCGCAAATTTAGGGGTCGTTTAAATACTGAGCTTAGGTCATTGAACTCGTAAGATTGAGAAGAAAAATATGTAAATAAACAACTTGAAAATATACAAGGCATAGCAAATACGAAGTTCGTGAGTGAATACAATTAATATTTGAATTCGAAAAACTCACTCTTTGCGCAGAAGACATTTGCAGAGCGAGTGAGATTAAGAAATATACCAACAAATCTAAAGAGCTTTTGAAAGTGGTCTTCCACTCAGTTTCTCTTAGCTCAAACCAAACCTTTCATAGGTTTTTTACTTTTTACAAGGAATACTGCCATAGCTAAGGAATTGACTTCTTAAATTAATACTTTAAAAGGTTAGAGGGATAGTAGCCCTATTGGTTAGGGGGTCAAGAAAAGAACAGCAGATACAAATATGAGGGAACATATGGAGGCTACAAGGAAAACAAAAAACTCACTGCCCTTCGGATACGGCTGAAAAACTAAGTGCAGAAATACATATGTATGGTGCCGTGAGAAGCTAGCGCTGTAGGCCTCTATGGCCTTGCTTATGGCTTAATTGTTTGTTTGTGATGCGACGCTTAACGTTCAGTCCTAGCCCTTTGTTCTGCTTCTTGCTTCTTTTTTATAAAGCCTGTAAGCAAACAACTAGCAAACAATAATTATTATGCAGTTTGTCTGCCGAATATTTAGTTGTCCGGTTTCCTATATCATTAACAGCGTTTTTCCAGTTGATTTTAAGAAACAAACTACTGTAATAAGGTCCATAACCGATCTAGAGAAACATTTCCAAAACAATCAGTGGGTCGTTTTGGCAGGCGCATAATAAACTTGGTAACACCTTGCGGTCAGTGAACCTTCGAAACAAGGTTAAGCAGAACTTTTCTCTGTAAAAACTAACAGAGCCTACTTTTTAATTAACAGTTCGAGAATAGAAAAATACTTCCGGCTTTCTGACCTAATTAAGTTGATTTTCCCAGAATTTCCAAAAATAAAACTCGAAAACCTTGACTAAACAAAATCCGTATACCAAAAAAGAAGACACACACAAAACTCTTGCCGGTAGCGAAATTGGAAGAATTCTAAACAAAAATATACCTCCGACTCCAAACACAAAAAAAAGATTACTCTCATCACAATAAACTACACTCAATTCACTCCATTTTGTGAGCATACCTGTTCTGCCTTCTCACGCCGACGCCGCTCCAGACGTTCTTGTCGAGTTTCGACACGTGTATGCGGCGGAGTGTCTTTGGGGTCCTCGAAATCGGTCAGGAACTTCCCGACGCCCAAGTAGCCGCGCGACTTCTTCTCATGCGGTAGTTTATCAACGGGCGGTAGGTATGGGATAGGGTCGCGAGCTGCGAAAAGTGCTAGCAGATTTGGCGGTAAGTATTGTGTCATAATTATTGAATTTTTCCAACGTAGTCAACCTGAAAAGTACAAGAAAATTGTTTTAGAATGTTTTTTGATGGTTACCGCGGGGCGGAGTACCTTAAAAATCCATAGAAAGTTTTTTGTTTCTCCTGTTTTTGTGTTATGAACTAGAACAAGTCTTGGAAACGTAAAAAGATGGAAGAGAAAAAAATTCACTTTTTTTTTCGCGAACACTTCTCTAAGCAAAGAACACAAAGCCAAATTAGTGGAGGAAAATGTCGTTTTTGACAGATAGCTTGACTGTGAATGGTCGTTTGTTAACGAAAAGACACCGTGAGATGAGAATGGAATAGGTTCGTTCAGTTGAATTAGTTATTCGGAATTATTGTATAAGGCTACTTACCTACTACATTAATTTCTTTTACTTAAGGCACCGAATGCACATGAAACATAAGGTCCGTTTGCGAATAATCTACATATGATGTATTCATGCCAGTTCCACTTACAATTTTCTGTGTGATTTAATTTTCTTACTTATTTGACCATTTTTGTACAAAGCGAAAAAATATCTTAAGGCTTTAATGAGAAATTTGTTTCAATTTATGTATCTGTCACAATAATAAATGTAGCTGGCCTAATATATGGATAATTTCGTTCAAATAGAATGTTTCTTTTGAACTGTCAAATTTGATTCACAATCTGCAGACATGAAATGAAAACATTCGCAAAAGCTTAACCTAACACTTTTTTTTTCATTAGTCAATATCTAGACAAACAACAGGGTTATTCACACTTATTCCAAAATAGGATAATTTAGTTTACATCTATTTTAGATAATATGCGTTTATGATTTGAAGCATTTTTGACAACTTTATATGTTCCATTCAGCATTTCAAAATCTTTGGCTTAAGGTTCATTTACAGTTCAGAGAACTGCGAACACGAACCCACAAATATTCGCCAGTTTTGACGTCTCATTTACAGCAACTCTTTTATCTAGTCGCTGCAATGGAATGGAATTTTATTTGTTATTTTCCAAAAAAAAAAATAAATTTGTGAGGTAAAACACATCTGTGGAATGTGAATAAAAATTGACAGTTCGCAAAAAGTATTCGTCTATTCGTGGAAAAATCACCAATTTAATGATTTCTTCGCAGAAATTAATTACAATTCAACTTTTGTTTTTTTATAAAACGACAGATAAATTAAGCTTTTCGTTGGAAATAATAAAATTTTCAATTGTGTGCCTTTCGCTGGTTGCTGAGCGAATGTATCTTAACATCTAAAATTATTAAATGTAATTGCTTTAAATTGATAAATACACTACGAAGTAACCTCCTACTCAGCAATAGTACATTCCAAATTGAAATGCAGTACCAACCACCCCCAGATGCATATCTAAAGAACTGTCAACTGTGCGAAGCAATTCTGCCAGCTATTTGCTAGTTTGATTAGTATTCGTCGCGCAACTAGTGTTTAATTAAAGGCCTTTCTTAGTCTTTTTGTGTTATTTAGTTCGTATCAAGTCGTTAAACAGTACAGTTCATATAATCTAAACAATACAATGTCTATCTATCAAATGGGGCCAGAAACACACGCAGTGCCAATGAGCCTGTTCCGTGATAATCGCAATCGTGTTGCTTCTGCTCTTCGTGATAATGCACAAATCACCAAGGGAACCTTTGTCCTCCTCGAGGGGGGAAAGGATGTTAGCTTCAATGACACTGACGTGGATTATATTTTCCGTCAGGAGTCGTTCTTTCAATACATGTTCGGCGTGAAGGAACCGAGCTGCTATGGTGTCATCAATGTATCCAGTGGCGAGTCGACACTCTTTGTTCCACGTCTGCCTGAAGAGTACTCCGTTTGGATGGGTCACTTGCACACATTAGAGGAATTCAAAGTGATGTACGAGACAGATAGAGTTCTTTACTGCGACCAGTTGGATGATTTCTTCAGCAAGGCGAATCCAGCATTAATTCTTACCCTGAGTGGAGTGAATTCGGACAGTGGACTGTCGGCGAAACCAGCATCATTCCGTGGTATTGAGAAGTACACGCTGAATTGTGATATTCTGCATCCAATTATATCAGAGTGTCGCGTAATTAAGTCCCCCGAGGAGATTGAAGTTCTGCGGTACGTGGCTAAGGTGTCGTCCGATGCCCATAAGAAAGTAATGTTAAAGATAAGGCCCGGTATGACTGAATACCAAGGAGAGAGCGAGTTCCTGCATCATTCTTATTCGGTGGGCGGATGTAGGCATACATCATACACTTGCATCTGTGGAACTGGCATCAACTCATCTATTCTTCACTATGGACACGCTGCAGCTCCAAATAGTCGTGTAATTAGCGATGGAGACATGTGTCTTTTTGACATGGGAGCCAACTATTGTGGATACGCCGCCGACATAACATGTAGCTTCCCAGTGAATGGAAAATTCACGGACGATCAGAAGTTGGTATATAACGCAGTTCTTGATGCAAGGAACGCCGTTCTGGAGCAGGCACGCGAAGGAGTTTCATGGGTGGACATGCACAAGCTGGCGAACCATGTGATGTTGCAGCGTTTGACAGAAGGTGGCATTCTCAAAGGCGACGTTGACGAAATGATAGCCGCTGGATTGGGGGCAATCTTTCAACCGCACGGTCTCGGACACTTGATTGGATTGGATGTTCATGACGTGGGTGGCTATTTGAAGGGACAACCGGAGCGTCCAACTGAGCCTGGTGTATCGAAGCTGCGATTCGCTAGGATTCTTAAGGCAAACATGTATGTTACAGTGGAACCGGGATGTTATTTTATTGAGTGCCTGATGGATAAAGCATTGGCCGATACAAATATGAGAAAGTTTATAAATGTGGAGGTATTTGAGCGTTTTAGGAATTTCGGAGGCGTCCGTATTGAAGACGATGTGTGGATCAAGGAGGATGGATGCGAGAATTTCGCCATTGTGCCGAGAACGGTTGAGGAAATTGAAGACTTTATGAGTGGGCGTTGAAAAGGTGTTGAAATTTGTTTTTTTTATTAATATATTACTGTTATACATATATGTACCTATTTACAATGAATTTATTGAATATATAAATAAATATTAAGCATATTGCGAATAAAGAAGATTAGTTATTTTAAGCATTGACGGACTACTTGCTGTTCGGAGTAGCTTTTCACTGCAGCATATTGTACATTCATCAGTTTAATAATCAGGCTGTTGATGCATTATACATGCCTTGACAACAAAAAAGAAAAAAATGAATAAATGAAGATTACGCTAATATCTGCGCCATGTACCTAGTAACAAACATACATATACCACAATATGATATCTACAATCTAATCAATTCTAAGAGTACATACATTAAATGTCATTTTTAACTGTGTTTACTGTGGATAAGATCATTCGAGCTTTTTATTAAACAGATAACAAAGGATTATAATTTATTACTACATACAGATTGTAGTTTTTATTATCTTCTGCATTATTGTCTGCTTAAGTTACGGAAAATGTGTTTAACGATAGGAAATTCAAACCAAAAACCGAGGTTTTAATAATGATTACTCAGATAAAAACTAAAAATTTAGCATAGTCTAGAAAAAGGTTTTGTTTTTTAAACAGTGAAAGTGGGTTGCGGTTGAAAAAAAAGCGATAAGAGAAGCGATATCACTTAAGTCGATAGAGTTTACGACCTAAAATCCAATTTTTAAGTATTTATTACGTCTTATGACTTGTTTGCATGTTTTCTTAACGAAAGACGCGAGATTACGGGAAGGGTTACAGGATTGAATCCTTACTTCTTTACCGAATGTAATACTGTAATTTGGAGAATGTTTTCGAAGTACATACATAGATTTAAATTAGTTATTTATTAATTAATATATACATTCTGGCTTCGTAGTTACAAATTTAAGGATTATGCTGAGATATTAGGATCTAGCGTCAATGGTTTCCTTTCTAGTAGTAGTATTTAGTATATGGGTATGTATTTGGTATATAGATATGTATTTCCAAAACTTCCAGTATGAAATTATCTGTCAAATAAAACCAATTGCATGGATTTTAGAAACATTTTTCTGTGTTTTATTTAAATTGAAAGTGAATTGCCCTCTTTAATTGATATCAGATATTCCGAACCAACTTTGCGTGATCGAACAAAATAAGAAACCCTGCACCGGCATTCATGACTGCTGCATGCTTAACGTGCGTAACCACTTTAACTTCAATTAATAGAACTCCTTCCCTAGCAGCAGCTTGAATGAACAATCATTTGTTTATGCTTTACTGAATTACTATTTTTAAACTGATAAAATGCGAGAAGAGATCTAGCTACTTTATTTTTTTTTTTAATTCCAAAATCGTACTAGATTGTTTCCGCTTTGCAAATTTGGAACATTTTCAATACTTTTCATTTATTTTTCACATCTCTACATCGAGTGTCGATTTATATATTCTTGATCAACCCCATTTAATTTTCCCGTTCACTCATCCGGCTTTTTTTCGTTGAGTCATCAAAATTCCCACAAAAAAATTGAAAAATAACGGTTCCTCATTTGCAACATACAGAACATATCAATTTCGTGGAGTCCCTCTGTGATTTTTTTTTAAATTTCAACCAAAAAATACCAAACCACAGCACATTTTTTTAAATTTCCCATACAACCCGCAAAAGACCCAAAAAAACAATTTTTTTTTATATAATATTTATTCAAACCGAACACGTTCTTTTTTTAACCATAAAACTAAGAAAAAACTAACTAAAAATGCAATCCAATGAGAATTTTGAAATTAAAAAAGACTTTGAAAAGAAGGACATCACAAGAGAAGAAAAAACAACAGCTGAAGACATGCAGCGGGAAGATGAAGCAGTTGCGGTACCTCATCAATCAACTAAAATGGAAGATGATGCAACAACAACAACAACAGCAAGGACGAAACCAAAAAGTTCAGCTATTGATGAAGAAGCTGTTATAATGCCACCACCACCACCACGTCCACCATCGTCGGCGGCTTCTTCCGATAAGGACGAGGATGAATTGTTGAGCCTACAGGTTCTGTCGGCGAGATCATCAACGCCGTACACGGTGCAGGCATTGTGCTGCAATAATGCCAATTGTGACTTGGGTACGACAGACTCTACCACAGTTAGCCCTGTGAAGGAAGAAGAAGTTATGAAGAACAAGGGCGATATGGAGGAGACAAATCAACGATCCGATGAAGAACTGGAGGGCAAGAAGTACTCACGCTCTGATCTGATGAATATCCGCGATGAGATGATGACGATTATGAGGCCAGAGTGTCTGGGAAGTATGAGATTGAAGCGCCTGAATCTTGGCAAGTCTGAGAATGGTACTGCAATCAATGGAAATGGCAATGTAAGTACATATGTATATGTTTTTGATTGTTATTTGAAGCACTACCTAGGTATCGACATTTTGGTCACAAACGCTACCCGCCTTTGGTTTCCCATTGACATTTCCCCTTTATTCTCTACTAGCCCTATTTACCTTATACAACGAAGGGTAGTCAGGTTCCTTAAATCTTAACTGCAACCTACAAAGGAGGAAATGTTTTCAATTTTCCTTCTTATTCACTGTAAATCCTGATTTGTGTGAAAGCGATGTCTCAGTGATTAGTGCATCATAGATATATATGTTTTTTTTTAAGAGTATAACTGGAAGAAGAAGGCTTCTCAAAATGTTCCCTTTCCACACGCATACGGGTTTATTTTTAAAGTCTCTAGATCAAGCCTTGTCAATAAAACTTTCTTATGATTTGGCAGTGTTGCCAAAAACAATCTCTCTGTTATAAAACCTTGTATCCAAGTTATGACTAGCTATGAGAAGTTCTATCTTTTGTCATCATGAGTTCCATGAATATTTCTTTTCTACTTAGGTTGATTCATTTTTTTATCTTCTATATTCATTATTCTCAATTTTGATCTTTTAAAATTAAAACTCATTTTATTTTTATAGCGAAACAAACACTACCGTGCACCTAATCCACCGAATGACTTAATGCCAGCATTTTTCAAGCGTAAGACTGCCGTATTGAATGGCAACGGACATTCCATAACCTATGACAACTTTAAGTACACTGACTCCCATCCATTTGGTAATCATAACATAGACGGTAACTCTTCGAGCAACTATCGACGCATAGGCAGCGGTCGTTTATCCAACCGCGACATCAATTGGGACTACATTCCTGAAGAAGATCCAGAAAAGGACAATCTCCCAGAGTTCTTCACTAGCAAAGATACGTCAAACAAGCGTCACGTAAAAAAACACGAAGTCGATGATAACTCGAACTATGTGAAGCGTGTAATCAATTCGGTTGTGGGCGAGACTTCCTTCCAAAGATCCAAGAACTTGACCAACTCTAGCGCTGAAGAACGATACAGTACAAACAGTAGCGGTACAAGTAACGCAAATAATAAGAGCGATGAACCAGAATGGTTCCTTTGTGGTCCAACGTCACGATTGGACACTATCGAGTTGTGTGGTTTTAATGAATCTGATCAGCAACAGATTCGCTTAGAGATGGAGAATGCTAAAAATAAACCTGATGCTAATAATAATCAAGAAGAAACCACTACAAATGGAAGGAATGCTGGAGGTGGTCATAAGGAGAAGAAACATTTGGCGTTCCAATTCGATGATTTTTCAACAACACATGCTGATAAAACGAATAGGTCTGCTAGTAGAATGCCGTCGTCTAAATTCATGCCGCTTTTCAACGCCAAAAACTCCGCTGAAGACAAGACGGTCAATTCAAACGCCTCACAGTCGTTGAGTGACTTCCTTAAACGAAGTGACATGCCATCGGTTCAACAAAAGGAAAAACTAAATTTGACCGAGATTCCAAGTGTTGATGAGATTGAAGCTAAATGGAGAACTCAGCAGCAACACACCGATCCAAAAAGCAAGACGTCTACAGAGAATTTCCGCACTAGCTCTGAGAATTTCAAGAAAATGCTCAATCAACTGAATCAACAACAACCAACATCTGTTTCATCGCCACCACAACAACCGCAGCAGCCCAGTCAACCCATGATGAATCTTTTCAACAACGAAAATCTATCGAACTTTATTAAGCAACGTAATTTCCAACAGCAGTTGTTGCAGAAGCAACAACAACAGGCTGCTATCGCTCAACTCCAACTCAATGCTGTTCTTAGTCGTCCTGATACCCAAATGCTCTTGCTATCACTCGCTCGTGGTGAAATATCTAAACATGGCTTAATTGTTCAATTGGCCAATCCGAATTTAACTCCAGCCGATCGCGAAGCTATTTCTGCTGTGCTGACTTTTTCTGCAGCTGGTCAGTACCATCATCAATTGGCGGTCAATAGTAATCATCAGCAACAGCAGCAATTTATTGCAAATCAATTGCAGAACTTAGCACTGTTGCAGCAAATGAATAAAAATACGAATACCGCTGCAGCTGCTGTTGCTACTGGAAAAAGAAATGCTACAGGAAGTGGCTTTCAGGCAAACGGTGGAGGCGGAGGTGTTGGAAGTAACCCAAGAACATTCTCACAGGAAGAATTGCAATCACATGCGAATTATATCCTTCACAATGCCATGATGAAGAAAAAGCTCGAAGAACAAACCAGTCTGGGCATGCAAAAAATATTGCAACTTCAGAATTCGATGTTGAATAATAATTACAACAATACAAATTCTCGTGCGAAGGACTCTTTGGCTGGATCAAAGAATCAACAGCGTCAGTCGCAGCAACTACATAATCAACAGCGTCAGCGTAAGGGTTCAAATGCTGGCAATCGCATCATTGGACGTCGACGATCGACATCATCATCGTCGTCAAATGCAACAGTGAATGCATCACAAATGAAACTGGCTGCTGACTTGGAATTTCGTCAACTAGAACAGCGAAGGAATACAATAGCAACAACAACCGTTGGAGCAGGTGAGAGTTTGTTATTTCATTCTAATTTTTTATGATTTTTATTCAAACACTTATCTGGAACAATTAAATGGGATCTTTCATTGAGCGTGAGGCTTTTTAAAGCCATAAAGCTGTCAAATCGACAGTCGGAGATTCTATTTCATATGATTATCCTGATGAATTCTAGAGATTTGTTCCTTTTGTAGCGATTTTAGATTTTAGCCTAGATTATTCTTTGAAATACCGCTCTTTTTTTTTTTGTCCAATTACGGCTTGGATTTAAATCCTTATTGATCAGTTCTCCAATAGTTAGGTTCATATGAGGTTCTTGACGTACATATTTGAACGTATACATATTTTGATGGAGTGTCACTGATCGCTAGCCTTGCGTGAGATCAATATCGGTGTATGTTCCTACGAAATCTTAAATGTACATTAATTGGGTTCTAATATATGTATGTAGGCTTTAGGGCCCTGTGGGATTCGTCTACCCTTTGAAAAAAGTTCCATCCTATCAAAAAATGCGTACACTACTATGTCGGTATCAGTATTATCTGTGAAATACCCTATTGGGGTCGGATACGGAACGGGTGGGTTGTCTATATTAAGCTTCAGGTCTTCTGAGTCGTAGTCCATACTCGAGCTTCTGCGCCTGAATTACCTATGTCTAGTTCCTCTATGTGCCTTAAAAACAAAAGTGATGTACACAGTCGCATAGAAATATAATTTGTTAAATAAGCGATTTTTTAAGTAAAATTTGAATTTGTGATTTTTTTTTTCAAATTCATCGCTAATTCCATCTGTTAAATCTATTACACTCGTATTTCGTTAAGTTTTATTGTCCGCCATTTTGTTTCGAACACATGATTCGAAATGTCAAATTTTCCGTCGCGTAACGTCTAAAGTTGTTTGGTTATGTTAAAGTGTTGGACCTTTTTCACGATTTTACTATATTTTTCGGTTAAAATTTGATTTGTTTTTTGCAATGCGAATACGTCTTCCACGCGGCGTAACTAAAATCCAATTTATGGTAGTAACTGCAGTTGGATTCTTGGGAGGTTTCTATATTTGGCAACCACTGCTCATTAGATATAAACGCGAACGCGCAGCAATCTCAGCGCCGACAGACATTGAACCTGCAATCGTTGCTGCACCTGTGACAAAGTGAAAAAAGAATAATACCATATTCCTCAATGAACAATGTCTATTTTAACGTTGATTTTTATCTAATTGCAGATGAGTATCATCAAATTTCTTAAAGAATTCAAAAACTCTACACCTGGCATGTTGGCCATGGCGATAGGAGCCACCACTTGTGTCGTATTAACCTATCGTTACTTGAAGCCTGGAATTGAGTTAAGACGTCGTCGGCAAGCGGAATCCTATGCCAATTTTCTATTCGAGACGGAGCAACAGCAGAAGAATTCAATTAACAAAACCACAACAACATACGATGAATTTCATTGAAATGGATTTAAATTAATGTTTTTCTCCTTCTACTCTATACTTTCTTTCTCCAACGCACATCCATACACTAGAATCTAGATAGGTTAGGATTTCATATTTTATTTTTTGTTTATTGTTGTTAAGCTCCACGGAGAAAATTATTGTTGAGATTTGTTTATTCTTTTCTTTTTTTTTTCTAATGAGGCGATAAAATATTATTTAAACGAGTTATTTTCCTTGCAAAATTGGCATTTCATCAAATAATAAAGATAAAATCGTGAATTATGTTGAATACATCGATTTGTTTTGTTTTCTTTTATATAATACGTTGTTACGAAACAGGTACATAAATGAAGGAGAAGAAAAAGATTGGTGGGTAAGTGGGAGATGAGAATGGTGCTGGTAATAGATTTGTAATAAGAGTTTTCTAGTTGGAATCGATTCTGTCACAAGAAGGGGGTCAAAAATTTTACGGAATCCCAAACTTATAAGGTGCAAAATCACAACCTTATAATTTTAAAGAAATGATAAGCGTCCAAAAATGTTTATACAACAAAATTTAAGAAACAATCACTCATTGAATCCACTATTGAATTCACCCATTCCTTCGCGTTCATTTTTAGTCGGTAGATATCATTCAATCCGTCGGAATCCGGATAACCTGTCTTACTAATCACAATTTTCACCTTCAAAGGACAGTTTATAGAAGAGGAAATATCCTTAAAAAATTAATCATTCCGGTCATATTGAAAATAATTTACCAAGCATTTGGAGATTACAGATTAAAGACGACATAATCCGAAGAGATTGCGGATATTTTTGTACGGGAAAATTCCTTCAGCCCTTTATAAATTAATCAAGTGAATCTGATTTACAGCACTGAAAAATTAATGACTCGACGGTGTAGGCGAAAAAACAATCTGAAGTGCAGATAGTCACCCCAATTCTTGAACTCGAATCCGGCCATAGTCGCAATTAGTTATGACAAATTCGTATATTTGTTCGTAAGATACGCCTATGGTCAGATAAGATTCGACTTCAAGAATAGGGGTGAGTGTTAAATCTTCAACTTCTAAAAATTCTGCCTCAAATAGCGCTTTCGCACGGTTAGTGTGACAATCTATTACAAGTTCTTATTGGACTTATTTTCGCGCCCATAAAGAGCCTTAATTAGCTGCGGTTTCTTCCATTCTCCCCATACTTAAACTAACTGTCATGGTAAAGCGCCAAAAAGAGTCTGTTCTCCCGAATTCCACTGAGAATGTCCACCAAAAAGCAAATGCATCTAAACTTGTTCCTTCTATCTCTCTCTCCTTGCAATTCCTCTTTCATCGCTCTCTTCAGCGTTTCAGGCGAACTCGTTTTATGAATTTGCCCCAGCCTGTATCGCTCTCTCTCACCAATTGGCCAAATCGTTTTTTCTATTGTGCGAGTGCGAACGCGAAGTGAAGACGTAATTAATGTTACAAAATACAAGAAAAAAATCTGTCTTCTTTTTTTAATTTTTTTTTACATAAGCATATAACAAAATAAATTATTTTTTTTTACTTACGAGATAAATAAAAATGTGGTGATAAAAATAAAATAAAAACCAAAAAAAAAGAATTAAAGGCTCTAAGCGCCAACACAATAGCAGCAAAATTTATGTAAAACGGGGAAAAGAACTTTGTAAAAAAAATATTCCATCAAAATAAAGAGGATGTAAAGAAAAATAAAGAAAAATTTCCACAGAGAAGAAGAAAAAAAAAATCTTTTTTACCTTTAAAAGTTCTGACATCATATGTAATACAGTGGAGCAAAAAGCAAGAAAAAAAAACCTGCGAAAGTACCAGTAAAGAGGAAAGAGAAATAAAAACGAAACAGAAAAAGGGTGCGAGAGCCAGTGGTAAAGGAACAACACACAAGCAAGGAAAAACAAAAACAATCGACGGAAAAAAAAGCTAGTAACGAGGAAAATCTCCTCGGCGAATAAAAAATCCGAAACGAATAGAGACAGAGAGAGGAATACAGATAAATCGTCATAGGGAAAACAGCCGAAGAGGAAGGGAGAAAAAACGTGGTTCTCACGTCGTCGTTCGCGTGAGGGAATTTTCTTTCTTGAAACTGATTTCGATTTCGACATTTTTCAATTCGCTTTGTTGTTGAGTGTGTGTGGTTATTTTTTGTGATTTCCTTTACATCGTTTTCTCATCAAGAGAAAAACTTGAACATAAGCAATAGTGTGATAAACGGGTCTCAAAACAAATGCAAAACATAAATATTCAAAAGAAAATCTACGATGTAAAGTGTAACGCACGGTAAATCTTTCTCTGTCTCATTTGGTGTGTAGATGCGCGATAAAAGAAGAAATTCCAAGTGAAAAATCGTAGCAAAACAAAAGACGCGTGTGGAACAAAATTTCTAAAAAAAAAGCAAGCGAGAGACGAAGGCGTAAACGAAAAAAATATGAATAATTGTGATAACACCAACGGCGGCAATAGCAGCAATATACAACCACAACAAGAAAAAGAACAAGAAACTTTACCAACACCACCCCCCAGTAATACAACAACAATAGTCTTATGTACTACATCTACTAGTTCAACAACAGGAACAACAACAACGACGACAACGGCAGCAAGTGTATTAGATAAACAAGAAGAATCAACTTTTTATACCTCCAATCAGAATCTAATAAATAATTCAAAAGTCAAACAAGAAAATGACACGAAATGCACAGGAAATGAAACAGCAGCACCCGCCGTTGTCACTTCAACAGTCAGTTATGCAGCTATTACAGCGATGGACACTGCCACCGCAACTGCATTCATTAGCTCGCAGCAGCTATCATCGTTGGCAAGCAAGCAATTCGATATCGACAATAGTTTACTAGGTAATGAATTCGATATCGAAAAAAGTTCAACCGCTGCCGTCTCTACTGTAAATGTTGTTGAATCGTCTGACAAGTCGTCTATTTGTGATAAAAATTCTACTACACCAACACCAACACTTTGTGATAATGAATTGATAATTAAACAATCATCAACAGCAACTACACCTGCAACCCC